>BSBM01000922.1:20000000-20175000 GCA_027924585.1 Larix kaempferi | reverse complement strand
GAGAGAACGACGTGTGTAAGGTTGTTAGGGGAGAGAGAAAGAGGTGGGCTGTAAATGGTAGTGGAAGGTGGATTAGGATAGATTGAAAGATAGAGAAGGTATGAGAGGTGGAATAGGGGAAGGGAAGAGAGAGAGGGGATGAATTAGGGATAGTACGACTTGGTTTATGGAGAGGGTTGGGGGGTTACATGCATCGTGAGTGTGAGAGAGAGAGATGTGGGGGTCTTTGGGTGTTGGGGAGAGAGATAGGGTGGGGTGGGGGTTCAGTGTAGGTTGAGTAGGCTAGAGAGATATTGAGAGAGTAGGCTAGTAAGGGTTAGGGGATGGAGAGAGGGAGAGATAGAGTGGGAGAGAGAGATATAGAAAGAGAGAGAGAGAGAGAGTGAAAGGGAAGAGAGGGTGTTATAGGTAAGAAGAGGGTTTGAGGGCGATACAGTTTGATAGGGTGTTTGTCAAGTTTAGTGAGAGAAGGGGAGAGAGAGGGAGATAGGAGGGGGTTTATTTATAAAGGGAGGAGTACGGGAGCTTGTGTGTGTAAGAGAGATAGAGAATGGGGGTAGGGGGTGTGTTGGGGGATTGGGAGTGAGAGAGAGAGAGAGAGAGAGAGAGAGAGAGAGAGAGAGAGAATCAATGGGGAAGTGCGGGAGGGTGTGGGTGATGAGAGGTAGAGAGGAGGAGGGGGTTGGTGGAGAGAAAGACATAGAGATCGTGATGTGGTAAGGGGTTGAAAGGGTTAAGGGAAGATTAGGGAGGCCACAAATAATGGGGGGTATAGGGTTGGGGGAGAGAGAGAGAGAGAAAGACAAGGGGGTGCGGGTAAGTGATTAGGGTAGGTATATATAGAGTGAGAGAGGGGGGGTTTTAGGGGTATGGGGAGTAGGAGAGAGAGAGGGGAGGAAGATGTGGTAGTTATTGTAAGCGATATTAAGAGGGGCTTATGGAAAGAGAGGGGGGGTAGTGGTTGTGAGAGCATGAAAGATAGAGAGGGGTAGTGTTAGTGGGTTGTGGGAGGGAGAAGGGTATCAGCTAGGTGTAAGTGAGGAATAGGAGATAGGAGGGAGAAAGAGAGAGAGAGGGACGAGGTGTGTCTATGTATGTAAGAGAGAGAGAGAGAGGTTTTCTAGAGGTATCAGGAGTAGTAGGGTGAGAGAGTAAGAGAGGGAGTTAGTAAGGCTTATAGAGAGGATGGGAGAGAGAGAGAGAGAGGAGGGGTCTTATTATTAGGGGAAGGAGTAGGGGCATGAGAGAGAGAGAGATACAAAGATAGGGATTGGACAGCGGTATGTGCGTCTATGTATGATTTGTGTGTGTGTGTGTGTGTGTGTGTGTGTGAGAGAGAGAGAGAGAGAGAGAGAGTCGAGAGGTGAGGGGGCGATGTTGTTGGTGATTAGGGTTAGGGGGGAGGAGGGATTTTTGGGGAGAGAAAGAGATATAGATCATGTTTGTGTGAAGGGGTAGGGTTTTAGGGAATATTAGGGAATTTACAGAGAAGAAGTTTATAGGGAGGGGGGAGAGAGAGAGAGAGAAGGGGGCTGGTATGTGGTAAGGGGAGGGTGATTAAGCAAGAGAAAGAGAGAGAGAGAGATGATTTATAGTAAGGGGAGTAGGAGAGAGAGAGAGATGATTTATAGTAAGGGGAGTAGGAGAGAGAGAGAGGTGGAGGGGGTGGTTATGGATTGGGAAAATAGGAGTGGGGATAAGGAGAGAGAGGGGGGGGCTATTGGTAGTGATAGTGTGAGAGAGATGAGGAGTTTAGGGGCTTGGTGGAGAGAGTGAGGGTTAGTGTTTAGGTGGATGTGGGGGAATAGGAGAGAGAGATAGTGAGAGAGGTGGTTAGTAATGGTTAATGGGAATAGGTGAGAGAGAGGGGGGTTAAATTGATAGGGAGAGGAGGGGGGTGAGAGAGTGAGAGAGGGGGTTAGTAAGAGTTAGAGAGAGAGAAGGAGGGGCATTTGTTCTAGCAGTATTAGTAAGGGTTAGAGAGAGAGAGAGAAGGAGGTGCGTT
Source organism: Larix kaempferi (assembly GCA_027924585.1). NCBI lineage: Eukaryota > Viridiplantae > Streptophyta > Pinopsida > Pinales > Pinaceae > Larix > Larix kaempferi. Next base: position 20,172,995 of record BSBM01000922.1, on the reverse strand, counting down.
TGTTCTAGGGTGATTAGAAGGTGTCTGTGTGTGTGATAGAGAGAGAGAGAGAGAGTTGGGTGGAGAATGTCTGTGTGATTAAGAGTAGGGGTGCAAGGTGTTTAGGGGAGAGAAAGAGATAGATATTAGGGTTAGGTGAGGGGTAGTTATGAGGAGGTGGTTTCAGAAAGAGAGAGAGAAAGGTTGAAGGAGAATGTCTAGGTGAATAAGAGTAGGGGAAGGTGTGGGTTTAGGGGAGAGAATGGTATAGATATCGAGGTGGCAGGAGGGGTAGGAGGGAGGAGGGGGGAGTAGGGGTCTGAGATAGTGAGAGAGAGAGAGAGAGAGACTTTGGGAGAAAGAGGGGAGGGTGTGGGTGAGTAGGGGTATGGGTCAGAGGTAGTTTGGGGGGGATAAAGGGATGGGGGTTAGTTCTAATCAGAGTAGAGGAGGGTGAGAGGGGTGGGGTTATTAATGGTTAGAGGGGTAGAGAGAGAGGGAGAGGGGGGATCGTCAAAGGTAGGGCATATAATAGGGTGGTGAGAGAGTGAGAGAGACGGGGTTAGTGGTAAGGGGATGACTAAGGGGTTGTGTGTGTGCATCTATGTTTGTGTGTGTGTGTGAGAGAGAGAGGTAGAGATAGGTGGAGGGTGTATTAGAGGTAGGAGGATGAGGAGTGAGAGAGTGAGAGAAGGTGTTAGCAAGGGTTAGGGAGAGGAGGGGAGTGAGAGAGTGAGAGAGGGGGTTAGTAAGGGTTAGGGAGAAGAGAGGGTGAGAGACTGAGAGTGGGAGTTAGTAAGGCTTAGACACAGATAGAAAAAGGAGGAGGAGGGTTTGTGCTAGGGGGATAAGAAGGTGGGTGTGTGTGTGTGTGTGCGTGAGAGAGAGAGAGAGAGAGAGAGAGAGAGAGAGCTAGGGGTGAAGAAGGGGGGTTTCTTGGGGTTAGGAGAGAGAGAGAGATGGGGGTGGGGGTTAGGGGTAGGTGGAGGAGGGGGAATGCCTAGGTGATTAAGTGTAGGGGCAGGAGGGGGTTTAGGGGAGAGAAAGAAATAGATATCCGGTTGGTGGAAGGGGTAGGAAGAAGGATTTGAGTTCATCGAGAGATATAGATCATGGTGCGAGGAGGTATATGCTGGAGGAGGGTGATTGGGGGAGAGAAATAGGTAGAGATGGTGACAGTTGGATGGGTAGGATTTAGGGATGAATAGCATAGTGAAAGAGAAGGGTGTATCCAATGGGTGTATTGAGAGAGAAGGGGGGGGAGAGGTCAGTGGTAAGTAGTAGGGGGAGGGGATGTAGAAGACAAAAATATATAGGATTTTAGGGATATTTGGAAAGAGAGAGAGAGAGGGAGAGAGAGAGAGATGTGGGAGGGGTGGTTATGAGTACAGAGAGTAGGAGGGGGGTAAGGGAGAGAGTGGGGGATTTAGGGGTAGTCAAAGTGTGTGCTAGAGAGAGGGGACTATTAGGGGGTTGCAAGAGAGAGAGAGAGAGAGGGCATTAGTAAGGGTTAAGGAAGATAGGTGTGCAAAAGAGAGAAAAGGAGGGGGGGGTTAGAGGTAGTGGTAGGAGTAGGGAGGAGAGAGAGTGGGTTAATAAGGGATAGAAAGAGTAAGAGAGTGAGAGACAAGATTGGTGTTAGTGGTAGAAGGAAGAGTAAGGGTGTTAGTGGGTTGAGGGAGAGAGAGCGTTAGGGTTAAGTGTAGGTGGAAGAGTATATAGAGGAGAGATAAAGAGAGAGATAGAGGGAGGCAGGGGTAGGATATGGGTGATTAGGCATTGTTGCAGGAGGGGAATTGAGGGAGATAAAGAAAAAAATATTAGGGTTGGGGAGTGGGTAATTATTTTAGTATTATTAAATTAGCTAGAGAGAAATCAAGGTATAAGGTGGTGGTATAAAGAGAGATAGGGAGAGAGAGAGAGAGAGGTACATATGTAGAATATAAGTGGGGTTAGGGAGAGAGAGGAGGTTTTAGGGTTACTCAAAGTGTGTGAGAGGGAGAGTGGGGTTTTAGTGGGTTAAAGAAGAGAGAGAGATATGGGGTTAGGTGTAAGTGGAGTGGAGTAGAGAGAGAGTGAGAGAGGGGTTTAGTAATGGTTATGGGGAATAGGAAGATAGAGAGAGAGATGATGAGGGGAAGTAGGGAGGTGAGAGAGTGAGAGAGAGATGGCCAGTAAGGTTTAGGGAGAGTAGGGGAGAGAGGGGGGGGATTTGTGGTAGCGGAGGAATAGGAGGTGTTTTAGAATGGGGGGGTACAGGGAGTGTTAGGGGTTTGGGAGAGAGAGAAAGGGGTGGGGGTTAAGGGTAGGGTGAGGGGTAGAGGGGGGTGTGTGTGTGTGTTAGAGAGAGGGGGGGGAGGTGTGGGTGATTATTGGTAGGGATAAGGAGCGATGTTGGGGGAGAGAAAGAGATAGAGATCATAGTGGGTGGAGGGGGGGTGGGGGCTTAGATAACATTAGGGAAGATTTATAGAAAAGGTGGTAGAGAGAGAGAGAGAGAGAGAGAGAGAGAGAGAGAGAGAGAAAGAGAGAGAGAGAGAGAGAGAGAGAGAGAGATGTGGTTATGGTAAGTAGTAGGGGCATGATGATTAATGGTTAGGGGTAGGGGGAGTAGGGGACAGAGAGAGAGAGGCAGAGGTTGTGGTTTTAGATAGGGAGAAAGAGGGGGGTTATTGGTAGTGAGAGAGTAAGAGAGAGAGGGTGGTCTTAGGAAGTTGGTGGAATTTTGGGGGTTAAGTGGAGGTGGATGAATATGGGAGAGAGATACTTAGAGAGGTGGTTATTAAGGGTTAGATGGAAGGTGTGTGATAGATATAGATGAAGAGCGTTAAAGGTAGGGCTACAAGCATAGTGGTGAGAGAGTGAGAAAGGGGATCACTAATGGTTAAACATAGATAGATAAAAGGGATAGGGGTGTGCACATGCACATGTGTGTGTGTGTGTGTTCCTGAGAGAGAGAGAGAGAGAGAGAGAGAGAGAGAGAGAACGACGGGTGTAAGGTTGTTAGGGGAGAGAGAAAGAGGTGTGTGTGTGATAGAGATAGATGAAGAGCATTAAAGGTAGGGCTACAAGCATAGTGGTGAGAGAGTGAGAAAGGGGATCACTAAGGGTTAAACATAGATAGATAAAAGGGATAGGGGTGTGCACGTGCACATGTGTGTGTGTGTGTGTGTGTGTTTGCCAGAGAGAGAGAGAGAGAGAGAGAGAGAGAGAGAACGATGGGTGTAAGGTTGTTAGGGGAGAGAGAAAGAGGTGGGTAATAAATAGTAGTGGAAGGTGGATTAGGATAGACTAAAAGATAGGGAAGCTGAGGGAGAGAGGGGATGACTTAGGGAGAGTATGACTTGGTTTATGGAGAGGGTGGGGGGGTTACGTGCATCGTGAGTGTGAGAGAGAGAGAGATGTGGGGGTCTTTGGGTGTTTGGGGAGAGAGATAGGGTGGGATGGGGGTTCAATGTAGGTTGAGTAGGCTAGAGAGATATTGAGAGAGTAGGTTAGTAAGGGTTAGGGGATGAAGAGAGGGAGAGAGATATAAAGAGAGAGGGAGAGAGAGAGTGGGAGGTAGAGATATAGAAAGAGAGAGAGAGAGAGAGAGAGAAAGTGAGAGGGAAGAGGGGGTATTATAGATAAGAAGATGGTTAGAGGGCAATAGAGTCTGATAGGGTGTTAGTCAGATTTAGTGAGAGAAGGGGAGAGAGAGGGATATAGGAGGGGGTTTAGTTGTACAGGGAGGAGTAGGGGGGCTTGTGTGTGTGAGAGAGATAGAGAATGGGGGTAGGGGGGTGTGTTGGGGGATTGGGAGTGAGAGAGAGGTGTGTGTGTGTGTGCCTATGTGAGAGAGTGAGAGAGAGAGAGAGAGAGAGAGAGAATCAAAGAGGAATTGCGGGAGGGTGTGGGTGATGAGAGACAAAGAGGAGGAGGGGGTAGGGGTAGGAGAGAGGAGGGTGGTTCAAGGAGAGATACAAATAATGGTGGGGGGGAAGAATAGGGTGGAGGAGGGTGATTGGTGGAGAGAAAATGGTAGGGATGGAGATGGTTGGAGGGGTAGGGTTTAGGAGGAAATAACATAGTTAAAGATAAGGGTGTATCCAATGGGGGTAGATAGAGAGAGAGAGGGAGGTCAATGGTAAGTAGTAAGGGGAGGGGATGTAGCAAACATAAAGATATAGGGGCTTAGGGATAGGTGAGAGAAAGAGAGAGGGGTGGTTATGAGTAGGGATAGTAGGAGGGGGTTAAGCAAGAGAGTGGGGGATTTAGGGGTATTGAAAGTGTGTGCTAGAGAGAGGGGTGTATTAGGGGGTTTGGGGGAGAGAGAGAGAGAGAGAGAGAGAGAGAGAGAGGTTATTAAAGGTTAAGGAGGATAGGTGTGTGAGAGAGAGAGGCGGAGGAGGATAGGGGTTTAGAGGTAGGGGTAAGAGTATAGGGGAGACATAGTGAGAGAGTGCGTTAATAAGGGCTAGAGAGAGAGAGGATGGGTGTAAGTGGTATAGGCAGGGGGAGAGAGAGAGGGAGAGATAATTAGGGGGTGTTAGGGGGTTGAGGGACATAGAGTGCTAGGGTTAAGGGTAGGTGGAGTATATAGGAGAGAGAGAGAGAGAGAGAGAGAGAGAGAGAGAGAGGGTTGGATAGGATGTGGGCGATTAGGGGTAGGTGGAGGAGGGTATTTGTGGGAGATAAAGAAATAATGATAGGGGTTGGGGAGAGAGTAATTATTTTGGGATTATTAAAGTAGTTAGAGATAAAGTGAGGTATAAGGTGGTGGTAGAGAGAGAGAGAAAGAGAGAGGGAGAGGGAGAGAGGGGGGCTTTTGGAGAATATAAGTGGGATTAAGGAGAGAGAGGAGGTTTTAAGGTTACTAAGAGTGTGAGAGAGAGGGGGGAGGGTTTAGTAGGTTAAATAAAAGAGAGAGTTATGGGGCTAGGTGTAGGTAGAGGACTAGAGTAGAGAGAGTGAAAGAGGGCGTTAGTAAGGCTTCTGGAGAATATGAGGATAAAGAGAGAGAGAGGATAGGGAGTAGGGAGGTGAGAGAGTGAGAGAGAGGGTCAGTAAGGTTTAAGGGGGAGGAGTAGGGTATGTGTGGGAGAGAGAGAAAGATAGAGAATGGTGGGGGGTATAAGGAGTGTTGGGATTTTGTGAGAGAGAGATAATGGTGAGGGTTAAGGCTTGGGTGTGGAGTAGAGGGGTGTGGGGGGTGGGAGAGAGAGAGAGAGAGAGAGAGAGGGGGGGGGTTGTGAGGGGGAATGGTGTGGGTGATTATGAGTAGGGAGAAGTAGAGATGTTGGGGGAGAGAAAGAGATAGAAATCACAATGGGTTGATGGGGGTAGGGGTTTAGAAAACATTACAAAATTTTTATAGAAAAGGGGGTATAGGGTGCAGAGAGAGAGAGAGAGATGTGGTGATGGTAAGTGGTAGGGGGAGAGAGAGAGTGAGAGGTGTGGGGGGAGGGGAGCGGGGGGTGGGGGTGGGGAGAGAGAGAGAGAGAGAGAGAGAGAGAGAGAGAGGGGTTGTGAGGGGGAATGGTGTGGGTGATTATGAGTAGGGAGAAGTAGAGATTTTGGGGGAGAGAAAGAGATAGAAATCACAGTGGGTGGATGGGGGTAGGGGTTTAGAAAACATTAGGGAATTTTTATAGAAAAGGGGGTATAGGGTGCACAGAGAGAGAGAGAGAGATGTGGTGATGGTAAGTGGTAGGGGGAGGAGGGTTAGGAGAAATATAGAGAAAGAGTTTCAGGGCTATGGGATTACAATAGAGGGAGATGTTTATGGATAGGGAGATTAAGAGGGTTATTAGGGATAGAGAGTTGGTAGATGGGGGTAGTGGGATTGTGTGTGTAAGAGAGAGTGAGGGGTGGGTGTTAGGTGGAGGAATATGGGAGAGACAAGGTGAGAGAGGTGGTTAGTAAGGGTTAAGGGGAAAATAGAAATAGAGAGAGAGGAGGTTTAAAGGTATGGTGAGGAGTATGCTGGTGAGAGAGAGAGAGAGAGGGGTGGTGTTAGGGGGTTGGAAAAGAGAGAGAGGGATGGGTGGTAAGTAGTAGGGAAAGGGGGATTAAAAGAGGAAAAGAGAGATTGGAATATGGGGAGGGGGAGTAGGAGAGGGAAAGGGGGGTGTTATGGATAGTATGACTTGGGTTGGGGAGAGACCAGGGGGTTAGGTGTAATGAGAGAGAGAGAGGTGTGGGGGTTAGGTGTAATGAGAGAGAGAGAGAGGTGTGGGGTTTAGGTGTAGGTTGACGAGTAGGGTAGAGAGAGTGAGAGAGCAGGTTAGTAAGGGTTAGGTGGAAGGGGGGGAGAAAGAGGGGGGAGGGGGTGATAGAGGCAGTGGGAGGAGTAGGTGTGTGTGAGAGAGAGAGGGAGGTGTGAGGGAGGAGGGTGTGGGTGATTATGAGTAGGGTGAAGGAGCAATGTTGGGGGAGAGAAAGAGATAGAGATCATAGTGGGTGGAGGGGTGTAGGGTTTTTAGAAAATATTAGAGAATTTTATATAAAAGGGGGTATAGGGTGTGAAGAGAGAGAGAGAGAGAGAGAGAGAGAGAGAGATGGTGATGGTAATTGTTAGGGGGATGAGGGTTAGGAGAGAGATAGAGAGAGAGGGTCGAAGGTATGGGATTCGAAGAAAAGGAAGTGTTATGGATATGGAGAGTTGGAAGTTGGGGGTAGTGGGATTGTGTGTGTGAGAGAGGGGAGGTGTTAGGGAGTTGGTAGAGGGAGTGAGGGGTGGGTGTTAGGTGTAGGTGGAGGAATATTGGAGAGATAGAGTGAGAGAGGTGGTGAGTAAGGGTTAAGGGTAAAATAGAGATAGAGAGAGAGGGGGTGTTAAAGGTAGGGTTGAGAGTATGATGGTGAGAGAGAGAGAGGGGTGGTGTTAGGGGGTTGGGAAAGAGAGAGGGGAATGGGTGGTAAGTGGTAGGGAAAGGAGGATTTGGAGAGGAAAAGGGAGAAAGAGAGGGGGGAGTTGATAGAGGTAGTGGGAGAAGTATGTGGGTGAGAGAGTGAGATAGGTTGCTAGTAAGGGTTAGAGAGAGAGAAGGGGGGTTAGTGATAGGGGGAGGAGTAAGGGGCATTTGTGAGATAGAGATAGAGAATGGGGTTGGGGGGGTGTGTGAGGGGTTTGGGAGAGAGAGATAAGAGTATTAGAGGTAGGTGGATGAGTAGGGGTGTGTGTGTGGGGGGGGGGGGAGAGAGAGAGAGAGAGATTCAAGTGGTGAGTTGACAATGGTGTGTGTGATTAGGGGTAAGGTGGATGAAGGGGTTTAGTTGAGAGAAAGAGACAGATATCACAATGGGGGGAGGGGAGTGAGAGGTTTAGGGAATATTAGGGAAGTTAGAGAGAAGGGTGGGTTTTGGGTGGGGGTAGAGAGAGAGAGATAAAGGGTGACTGATAGGGGGAGGAGGATTATGGGAGAGAGAGGGGGGGTTTAGTGATAGGAAAAGTAGGAGAGAGAGAGAGATGCGTAGAGGGGATGGTTATGGTTTATGGGTAGGGAGAGTAATAGGGAGTTTAGAGAGAGATAGCAGGGGGTAGGCTATTGTGAGAGTGAGAGAGAGAGAGTGGGGTGGGGGTTAGGTCTAGGTGGAAGAATATGGGAGAGATAGAGTGACAGAGGGTTTTAGTAAGGGTTAGGGGAGAGAGAGAGAGAGAGAGAGAGAGAGAGAGTAGGGGGTTAAAGGTAGTTAGAGTAGGGTGGTAAGAGAGTGAGAGAGGTGGTTAGTATGGGTTAGAGAGAGAGAGAGAAGAAGGGGTTTAGTTGTATTGGGAGTAGGTGTGTGTGTGTGTGTGTGTGTGTGTGAGAGAGAGAGAGAGAGAGAGAGAGAGAGAGAGAATTGGGGGTGTTAGGGGGGTGGGCGGAGAGAGAGGGATGGGTGGTAAGTGTTACGGGCAAGGGGATTAGAGGGGGTTAAAGTATATGTTATAATTACCAAGGAAAGATATCCTAACTCCTAAGTTGCATGAATAGAGTGTCAACAAAAGGGGGGTCCCTCATTATAGCACTTTAAAAACCTTGTGTATACATGGTCGACCACCCAACTTGGAGCATACTAGGAGGGCTTCTCTGGGAGTTACCTCCCTCCACCTATTACTAGCGCAACGATGTCCTAGTTCCCAGCTACAACAAAGGCACATGTGTCAAGATACCGAGTTAAGAAATTGTTTCCAAGCAATTTCTCAAAATGGTCCTTTGGAAACACTCTACACAAGACTTAAATAGAAAACCTAAGGTCAACATACTAATGCAAACAATATAAGAAAATTGTATACAATTTAATATCCATAAAATATGTTCTAGAATCTTATTCTCATTTAAATATTCTAATTAAATTTATATATATATATATATATATATATATAAATATATCATTAACTATTACAAAACATTTAAATTTTGTTTTCCTATTATTAAAGTAAAATTAGGGAACACTTATAATCTAACAAATCTCTAAACTATTTCAATACCCACAATAAAATAATCAATATAATATCATATAATAAAAAATATATAAAACTAATTTCAAAAAAACTCAATTACTAATATTTTGTAAACTCAATGGAAAAATTCAATACATTATCATACCATAAACTATGCTTAAAAAACCAATTCCAATGCTACTCCATAAAATATGCATAAAAAATGAATTCCAATCTTAAACAATTAGTAATATTTTGAAAAATCAACTACTAACACTAATTTTAAATAAATTTATTTACTAATATATAAAAAACCAAATTACTAACCCATTGGAAATTGGTGATGTTGTTTCTAAAATTAGAGAAATGACAAGCATCTTACCAATTCTATACAATAATAAAATTGACAAATTGTATCATTTGTGCTAATTACCAGAAAAATATGCACACGAAACAATTTAATTCTACACATGGACTAACTTCTCCAATAAGGGAATTGATGAGTGACATGATAGAGGGAGCTGTAGGGAAAGGGAAAGAGGGGATATAGAATCAATTGGTTACCGGCTCCAAAAAAAAATATATTACTTGGTTGTTGGCTTCTTGCTTTCTTAAGGATCAAGGGATAACATAACGGTATATTCACCAACAAACAGTTCTTTCTCGGTAATATAACAAACAACTCTCTCTCTCTGTAATACAACAAGGAACTATTTGTAGTTGTAGGGATTTGTTATCTCTGGGAATATTTCAGGAGGGAGTTATCTATGGGAGTAGTTCAGGATGGAGCTACCCCGGGCCCCATTGCTACAGCCTAACAGCACTACACAACTAAGCAGCCCTAATGCTAGCTAAGGATTCCCTAAATACCATAGCCAATTGATCCATATCAAGGACGTCATTATATTGAACCCACTGAGCACACCATCCAACCATGGATGGAACTATAGTAGACCATATCTGTGGAGATGAGAGATGAGTATGTTAACCCCACAATAGATAGTGTTAGTAGCTGGTGTAACATATGTTCTTTTGACATTGATTCAGAGGATGCACTAAAGATTTGGCAAGGGTGCAGAAACATGCCAAATGGACTGTCTCTCGGAAGCTTAAACAGATGGCTTGTCTTCCTCCCATAAGGAAATGATGTGCCCCTATTCCAAACTGCCAAAGATGAGTGTTAAGATTGTTATATTTTTGTAGTTGTGTAGTCTGTAATCTGAAACCCAACAAGGGTAACGGTGGGTTTTAATTTCTGGGTATACGAGTTGTCAAAGCCCACAATGCATGATAACTGATAGACTTGAGAGCAAAACAAGGATCGGGTCTCAGTAGCTTGAACAGTTTGGTCAACAGTGGTCAATACTTTACACCTTGCTGATAATGTACCACAAAATGCTAAATTTAGGCTTGAACACACCTTACATTTTTTATTTCTCACAGAGATGTCAACGTGAACATTCTGTGTAGTTTCATATATATATATATTCCTTCTTCTTCTTATTGGACAATAACAAGGCTTTGAGGACACATCCTGGCAATTCCTATTCGTCGATAAATTATGATGTAGAATGGCCCAGATGGATCTCGGTGGATTTTTAGGTGTATTGGAGTAACACATCATGGTCTAATTGCCCCAAGTCAATCAAGTTCAACTTCCCTCCAATCAAGGAGAGGTAGGAAGATCTTCGACTGCACCACTGCACGAAATTGAAAATAATATTCTTTTATTAGAAATGGGACGAATGCACGACAGAATGTTGGCTACCAACTATTTCCTATTAGAAGTGTCTTTTAGTTTCGGTATGATTGAACTACATTGTTTAATGAAGGTTTTAGTAGAGGTGTATGGTTTTGAATCTAAAATAGTAGTAGTTGAGAGTAGAACCAGGGGGAGAACCTGCGTATTCAATTGGAATGAATGAAGAAAAGTGGAAAACTGTAGCCAAATCCAGCCTTGGATCTCTACCTATGGGAGTCTCAGAGGTGCTCCCATACAGTCCACATTTGTTCCAGCGTGCTCCAGATGCTCAAATTCGTATTATAAATTTACACCCACGTGTTGTATTCACCCGGCCTGGTCAACTTCGTCATTTGGCTTATTACCATGAATTTTCCTTCCACAAAAACACCGTGACAAGACCAGTATTGCTGAACAGTCTAGAAACGTTCCGTTAAGGCCTTTAGTAGCATTATTCTGGAACCAGCATAAATACTCCCGCATCCAGATATAGTTCTTTAATGGGTGTGCGTGTCATATTACAAGCACATACCTCGGAAGATATTTATCTTTTATTTAACTCATTCATACATTACATTGCAAGTACGTGAGGTTTAAGCTAGTGTCCAGTCTTGGTTTTTGCCTGCCCAAGTAGCTCAGGTTCGGTTATACCGTGTGAAATAAAAGAAAGAAGTCTGGCCAAATAATAAATAAAGAAAATTCAATCTCCCCCCAATGTTAGTTCTGTGTAACTATGAAAATGAAAAATCATTGGCAAGTACTACTTCGAACCCTAGTCGTAGGTAGGCCTTGATGTTAAATCCAATTATGAAAGATGTCGAGTGAAGAATATTTATCTCCCTTGTGATTAACTTCCCTCCCACAAAATTAATGAAACAAATGTAAGAAGATTGGGCTCCCTTGGGATTAACTTCCCTCCCACTTTGATTAAAAGAATGCAATCTAAATGGTCAAAATGAAAAATGCAATCCATAATAATGCTCCCTTCTCATTAAATTCCCTCTCACTAAATTGATGAAAAAATTGCAATCCATGAAAAAGTCAAAATGAAAAGTGCAATCCATGAGGAAATCTAATTATATTTGATATTCTTTATCAACTTCTTTCATAACAGGATTAATAAACATAGGGTTTCCATTAAGAAACACAGGCTACAATTTAGGCTTGATATTCTTTGTCAACTTCCTTCATAACGCTTAATAAACATAAGATATTTTATATTCTTTATCAACTTCCTTCATAACAATAGATTCCCATTAAGAAACACAGGCTACAAGTTAGGCTTATATTCTTTGTCAACTTCCTTCATAACAGGCTTAATAAACATAAGATTTCTATTACGAAACACAGGCTACTAAGCACTTAAATAGCAAAATCTAATTTGATTTACTCATGCATTATTTTTATATGTTTCCTTAGTTTGTGATAACAAGATCCCAAGAATCATTCTAGTTACAATAACTCCATATTTAACCTCGTATCAACTACAGAGTAAGGATAACCATAATCATTGATGTAAGCATAACATGAGCTAGTAACTACTACACAGTTAAGCAAGCTTGATAAGAGCTAGTAACTCTAATGGAATGCTTTGAATACAGTATATTTCATTGTAAGTAATCAATGGTTACACTAACTCAATACAAGAAGCTTAATGTTTTACAGGTTATTAGACTCTATTCATAGTACAGATACAGTAAATGCTTAATAATACACACTATACTTTTTCTTTATTACTGAGAGTTATGTTAAATATTTTTCTGAAATGAAGCTATCAAAATGGTTACAACGAAATAATTAATAATTGATCTAATGATTCTTTTTTTCTTTCATCAATCATATAAACTAAATGAGAGAAACCATAGATAAACATACCTATCGTTATGTCTTCCTCATCTAACATGAAATCCGGACAAGTCCCCTCTTCTATGCAAGCATCTTTAACCATATAAAAGAACTGCACCTGAATGAAATAGTGATTAATATCACAGTACTAAAAAAATACTTACAGAAAGAGATAAAATAGTGATTAATATCATAGAACTAAAAAAACAAAATTATTACTACAACTATTTAGTGTAACTGTAACTAGTAAGATTAAGTATGCGAGGAAATCACAAATAAAAACATGAACAAAGAGAAATAAATCATAACATCATTGAAACTTTCAAATCCAAAATGAAAATAAAACTATTACTACAACGCTAAATATTTGCTGTACAAAAACTATGAACATACCGCAAGACCTCACTATAAAGAGGATGGCACCATATGACTGGAATAAAATCACAATGTCATCCACATAGACTAAAAAGAGTTGCGCAGGCCCCGATTAATTACTGCAACCAAATAACAAATCTGAAATCCATTAACAATAACAAGATTTTTCATGCTATATAACAACAAATCTGAATCTGAAAAACAATAACAATAACAAATACAGTTGAATTTATTACCGATGAATTACTCCACACACAACCAACCAAATAACAGATATTAAAGCAAATGACAATAATAGGTGTTTCCAATCAATATAACAACAGTTCTATATAGAAGCCCACCACATTTGCTAACCAAAACTCAACTGCTCGGATCCGGGTTACTCATTAGAGTTTACAGTTTACCCATTCCTGTTGACAGCATAGTATAAAATAACAGGGATAAAATAACATAGTAGAAAATTAGAGTTCCCTCATCACTGTCGAAGCACAAAATTTGTCATAGGACCTTCAAATCTAGCCTGCAAAAAGGACAATACTTCTAATTGACAAAGAATCAATATCAAATGAAAGAGGAGAATTCAATTTTTCCATGTTTATTTATCACATTTACCTAACGGCTCTAGGGATCGCATCCGAGGTAGAAGTCACTGATTCTGCACACTGGACCATGTGAACTTCTGTAGACTACTCTCCCTTCCTTCTCCCAAGACATCCAATCTCCCTTCCTGGCCAACAATAGCTGCATCAATAACAATATCTCTCCCAATAGCTGCATTAATTATGAACATATTGCTTTAAGTAGTTAGGTTTTTGTTTAACATAAAGTTGTAAATAAAGGTCAAAGGGTTAACTATAAATCTAGGTTTCTAATATTACAAAAGAAGGACAGTGCATGAAAACTACAACCGTACAAGAGACAAGTGAAATCAGCAGGCTTCATTTAACTTCGCTTTTTTAAGTTTTGTTTAAAGACTTTGATAAGTAATGTTAAATGGAAGGAGATTAAGTTCTATATTAGTAATTTTTTACGAAGTTTGTAATAGTTAAGCACTTATAGTGTAGAACTTATATTTTTTGATATCTTGCAACCAGGCACTTGTGGAATGTATTTTGTTCATTACGATTAATATATGATTTTTTCTTTTTGAAAAAAAAACTCTAATATTACTAAAAAAGAAACTTCTTTTAAAAAAAATAATATTGAGCACTCTCTTTTAAATATAAAATGTTCAATTTTTTTAAACATAAAAGTAAATAATAAAACTTAAAGATTATTTAGTTCAATTTTACTTCTTAGATAAGAAAATGGTTAATTTTAAGATAAAAAGGATTTATAGTTACTAAATTTGTAATCTTGGTTTTAGTAATCAAATTGATGGTGGAGGGTATTCCTTACCCGACAAATAAAGAGTTTTCTCACCAAATTCAAATTCCAAAAGTTTAAAAATTAAATTAAGTTAGAAAATAATGTAATTAAAAATTGCATAGACTCATAATATACGAAATATCTAAATTATCTTTTTTTAGTTGAATTTAAAGTTATTTCAAGAATTTATCTAAATTGGTTATCACCAATTTATTTGATAATAAACTCTTCTAAAACATATTAATTTATTTAAGAAAATATATTTAAAATGTAGTTTACAAATATAGTAAAACATATTTACCAACAAAAATGTGGAAAAAAACGTCTTTTCCTCTTTGATAATAAACGGTTCTAAAACATATTAATTTATTTAAGAAAATATATTTAAAATGTAGTTTACAAATATAGTAAAATACTAAAAAAATGTGGAAAAACGTCTTTTCCTTTTTTATATATGAAAAAATACTTAACCAACATAAATGTGAAAAACATATTTTCTTCTAGGTGCAAAAAAAACACTTAAAAGAACATATTTTCTTCTAGGTGAAAAAAACACTTAATTGTTATACGATTAAAAACTAAAGAAAAACAAATTAATTTTAAAATTGATACATCGTAAGCTTAACATTTAGACAATTAAATTTGTCTTTTGCCATATTAATCAATTAATAACAAGTTGGATTACTTAAAACAACTTAATTTTATCTCATTTAAATAATTAAATTTGTTTTATAGTATACTAATTAATTAATAATATGATGGGTTACTTAAAATAACTTATTTTTAAACACAAACAAAACTAATGACCACACGATATTTCTACACTTTTTCATTATGGAAAATTTTTAATTAAATATTCATACATTGTCTAACCTTGACTTTGACTTTGACTTTGATTTAGTTCTACACTTTTTCATTATGAAAAACCCCAGCTGCTGATATGTGTGTTTTGACTATTCTCAAGTTATTGAAGACTTATCCTTTGGAAAATAGTGCATTAAGAGAGCTTAAATCCAGTGTTTTTTTCTTTTAATGTCTTTCAACCGGTCTTATTTTTCGATGGAGCAGCACAAGCATGGATATGTGCAACAGGAGGGGTAATCTATTTAAATGAGGATCATTATTTTTCTCTTTGTCTAAATGGTGGAAGGGGGGACGAATATGAAGGCAGAATTATTGGCTCTTTGGTGCGTCTTGAAGGTGGCAAATATTTTTGGTCTTGTAAATCTGAAGGTGTATGGCAATTCCCGAGTAACTATAAAATGAGCCTCAAATGAATTCTGCCTTGTTGTTTTGGCTCTGAGGCATTGGTGTGTGTGGACCAGGAATGAGATCTCCAGGTAAGTGGATATATCCTTTGAACATATATACAAAGAGCACAACTCTTTTGCTCACCACCTTTCAAAGCAGGCTCGTGTTGGTTCTGAAGGAGTCTTATTTTTGGGAGGAATGGTTCGAGTTTTGCTTACTAGATCAAGGAGATTTCTATATTTTCTAGCTTGCCTTTTTATATTTTGAATCTGTTTTGTATTGTAATTTTGAAATCAGGGATATGAGAGTATCTTAGACTCTTTTTTTGTAAATTTTGTTTATCCCAACTATCTTGATGTATATGGAACCTCTGAGTTTCATGGACAGTCATTGTACTATTTGATTCAATTTTTGAATAACAATAGTATTTTTTTTCCGCTAAAAAAAAAAATGTAAATTTTGGTGCACTCATGCATGCACGTACACACACATTTTTGACACATTAAGAAAAAAATTTACAAGAAGATATTTGACGTCCTAGTATGATAGGTATATATACAATTAGCTATACATATATGGTGGCAAATTATATATATATATATGCATGTTGAGACATATATTACTTGGTATATTATGTAAGCCGTGCATGTATATCAATTTGTATATACTAGGTATCTATATTGAACGACATGTATATATAGTAGAATACATGAAATTGAAAGCAATGGTCTCATATGCTAAGTATAAAAAAGTTTTTTTTCTATTCTTCATGAATCACAATGATAAGAAGGGTGCATTGGATTAATATTTTTTGGAATTATTGATTATGGTAGAGATATATATAATGCATGGAGTCAATATGAAGGAATATTGTTTTGTAAGACATTTTGTATTAGATTTTTTTTTTTCATTGATATTTTGTTATAGATTTTCCCTTCCTCTATTAATGGATATGTCAAATGGTTATTATGATAAATTTGATTTAATTTTAATAGTTTTAATATGTTTAAAAATTTAAATTTTTTAAAAATAGTTAAAATTTTAAAATATTAATCATAATTAATATTTAGTTATATGTATGAGATTAAGACAAAATGATTTATTGTCCCTAATTTTTTTTCTTTCTATTATTACTTAAAATTGTTTGTAAATGACTAATTAACTCTCTAATACTATATATATATGTAATAGGATTAGAAGTCATTTTTCTTATTAATTATGAACATATTGCTTTAAGTAGTTAGGTTTTGTTTAACATAAAGTTGTAAATAAAGGTCAAAGGGTTTAACTATAAATCTAGGTTTCTAATATTACAAAAGAAGGACAGTGCATGAAAACTACAACCGTACAAGAGACAAGTGAAATCAACAAGCTTCATTTAACTTCGCTTTTTGAAAAAAAAAACTCTAATATTACTAAAAAGAAAGAAACTTCTTTTAAAAAAAAATAATATTGAGCACTCTCTTTTAAATATAAAATGTTCAATTTTTTTTTTACTCGGATGTACATAAAAGTAAATAATAAAACTTAAAGATTATTTAGTTCAATTTTACTTCTTATATAAGAAAATGGTTAATTTTAAGATAAAAAGGATTTATAGTTACTAAATTTTTAATCTTGGTTTTAGTAATGAAATTGATGGGGGAGGGTATTCCTTATCCCACAAATAAAGAGTTTCTTCACAAAATTCAAATTCCAAAAGTTTTAAAAATTAAATTAAGTTAGAAAATAATGTAATTAAAAATTGCATAGACTCATAATATACGAAATATCTAAATTATCTTGTTTTAGTTGAATTTAACGTTATTTCAAGAATTTATCTAAATTGGTTATCACCAATTTATTTGATAATAAACTCTTCTAAAACATATTAATTTATTTAAGAAAATATATTTAAAATGTAGTTTACAAATATAGTAAAACATATTTACCAACAAAAATGTGGAAAAAACGTATTTTCCTCTTTGATAACAAACGGTTCTAAAACATATTAATTTATTTAAGAAAATATATTTAAAATGTAGTTTACAAATATAGTAAAATACCAACAAAAATGTGGGAAAAACGTCTTTTCCTTTTTTATAGATGAAAAAAATACTTAACCAACACAAATGTGAAAAACATATTTTCTTTTAGGTGCAAAAAAACACTTAAAAAAACATATTTTCTTCTAGGTGAAAAACACACTTAATTGTTATACGATTAAAAATTAAAGAAAAACAAATTAATTTTAAAATTGATACATCATAAACTTAACATTTAGACAAATAATTTGTCTTTTGCCATACTAATCAATTAATAATAAGTTGGATTACTTAAAATAACTTAATTTTATCTCATTTAAATAATTAAATTTATTTTATAGTATACTAATTAATTAATAATATGATGGGTTACTTAAAATAACTTATTTTTAAACACAATCAAAACTAATGACCACACGATATTTCTACACTTTTATTATAGAAAATTTTTAATTAAATATTCATACATTGTCTAACCTTGACTTTGACTTTGACTTATTTAGTACATATAATAATATATATGTAATGGTAGAGATAGACATTACTATATATATATATGTTATTCTATATTTTTTATATATATGACATCACATATATCAAAGTATATTTATCATATAAATATACATAAATTAACTAAAGTATATACATATGTAAATTTTGGTGCGCACGCATGTACACATACATTTTTGACACATTAAGAAAAAATTTACAAGAAGATATTTGACGTCTCTATTTAATTTTTTCTAATCCCACACCATTTATATTTCTATTTCTTTTTTAAGGGAACAAAATTTTACATAACGCTACACAACTATTCCTAGTATGATAAGTATATATACAATTAGCTATACATATATGGTGGCAAATTAATCTCTCTCTCACTCTCTCTCTCTCTCTCTCTCTCTATATATATATATATATATATATATATATATATATATATTATAGTATATATGCATGTTGGGACATATATTACTTGGTATATTATGTAAGCCGTGCATCAATTTGTATATACTACGTATCTATATTGAACGACATGTATATATAGTATAATACATGAAATTGAAAGCAATGGTCTCATATGCTAAGTATAAAAAAGTTTTTTTCTATTTTTCATGAATCACAATGATAAGAAGGGTGATAAGAAGGGCGCATTGGATTAATATTTTTTTGGCATTATTGATTATGGTAGAGATATATGTGATGCATTGAGTCAATATGAAGGAATATTGTCTTGTAAGACATATATGGTCAAAAGGAGCCACTAGTTGACCCTCTAGATTTGTTTACATGGAGGATTCTTGTGTCTCTTTTATAAAAGTGTAAGTTATGTTTATAGCTCTTTATTATATGGTAGGGAAAATATTGTATAAGGATACTTGATTTATAAGTACATTAATATTCCAATATTGATAGTGTGTGTTCCATAAGATGATGTGGTATAATGATGACCAAATCATGGTTTTATGTCCTAGCATATATATGTTGTCCAAAGTAATGCACTTTATAACAATCACAAACTTTGTAATTAAACTAGGATCAATGAGAATTGTGAGGTCCTGACGTTGTAATTAAACTAAGATCTATTTTGTAATTAAATTAAGATCTATGGGTAGTGTGAGGTCCAAAGGTTATAAAGACATTGTCGTGACTATTGAGTTATATTTTCCTCGTGATAGATCTTAATATACAATCACATAAATGAATAAGACATTATATGGGTATATAATATCCAATACAAGAAAAAACCAATCACTTGAGGCTTAGGTGGAACTACCTCTCCCTTCTTCTTTTTAGAGGAGTTTCTAACACGGGCAAGGAGGAACATTTTAGAAAATGTATTTTGTTTGATGTGCTACAAATCTATTGTTGCACTTTCACACTTGTATAAACTTATGAGAAGCAAAAAATTAACTTAACATATTGTTGGGCTCTGATCTATCAGTGTTAATCAGAACTTGAATTTAAAATCAATCCGGGTTTGTGAACTTCGAGACACATCCAAGTTTAGGACAGAGAAGCTGGACTCATTTAGAATTTAGCTATCTGTAATTAAATCTACTGACAGAAACTAAGATACTGCAGCTCATAGAGACAAAATCCTCTTACAAGGGTAATTTCATTGTTTCCTTTTTAAGCATACAGTAATTGATTTGTGAAAGCATAAAAGACTAAGGTAAAAATTAATTAAACAACAAATTTATAAACCCTAGGATTAAACTGCAAAATTATACCAGCGCTGAAAGACAATTACCAATCAATTTCTCTTACAAGATAATGTTCATAATTTGTAAATGTCTTTTTACCATTTCACTATCAAATAAACAGCAGTGAACAATACACAGAGGTCATGGTCTGAACCATTTGATATCCTTAGCATTTAACCAGTGAAGAACAACGTTTATCCAATATTGCCAGTGATATACAGTGTGACAGAATTTGTAATTTAAACCGTAAATGAAAGAAACAGAGCATCAATAGAATTGATTTAAAACTTGACTAAACTTGTTCTACGATTTATAAACTGGAAATTACAATAAAATGCATACCATTAACACGATTTAGATAGCTAACACCAGAAATAAATCGCTGCAACATCCAAATCGATCTACCGACAACAGGAAAGTGTGAGAGTTCGACGATGGGGGCCCTCCAAAGCCTTGCTCAACACACAATGAAAGATTTCACAGAACTAAAGCTTTGTATTGATTCACCATAATTGTTTTACACAGAGATACCACGTAGTTTGGAAGCACAAGTGCGTTCCTTTTCAAAATCGTGATTATTTGCAAATGATTTATACAAATTCTAAATCAAACTGTAATTGCTATAAACCTTCATCTAATTAATGCTAAGAGCTAATCGAGATCATCTCAGAATCGTGGAGTTCCACAAAATCAGCATTGTTCCTTCTTTTGTGTTGAACGCAGAACAGGTGGCCACCTTTGACTCTGATTGACTCAACATCCGCACATGCCACTTCACCTAACTGTTGGATGTTCATCCATCTGTGGACATTAAGGATCCATTCTTGATCTTCCGTTTCCCTCTAACTGCCCTGCAATTACTCAACTTTGGAGGTAATACGGGAAGTTAGTACATCCCGTAGTCTAAGTAAAAATCCTAGTTAAAATGCCTAAAAAATCACAAAACTCAATTTATTAATAAGCAAATGACATTATACCTCTTTGACCAAGGTTTATAGATGAACTTTAAGGCTTTCTACTCAAAATGGAGGTTTTATGAAGGAAATGAAGGTTATCTAAGAGGCAAAAAGGGGTCAAAAATAGTGCCCAACATCTCCCCCAAGAGGAAACTGCTGCATGTCCTCATGCCAAAAACTTTGACCTTGTGTTAAAACCAAAATTTTGCTGCTGACCTTCCTGCTTCTAATCTCCTACTGAGACGATGCATCTGTTGATGTTGGAGATGCATAAAGGACCTTCAGCCTCTCATACTTAGCTTTGTAGTTCTTCTTCTGCTTTATACCATCTGGATGCAGTCTTAGAAATGTGTGTCCTCTGAATTCTCAGCTTCCGATTGTCCTTTTTTAATTTCTCATTCTTGAACTCCAACTCCTTTATTTCAAGTTTCAATTTCTTGATCTCTTTATTTTTCTTGGAAGTCTTCTTCTTCGTTGAAGGCTTGACAGAACTGGTGTCCACTCCTAATTCGTCACTTCCCTGTACTGAACCCTCTTTCTTTTCTTCTTGCACAGTTTGTGGCTCTGAGGAAGGAGAAGCTAAGTCTTTTAGTACTCCCTATCTTGACTGCTTCTCCTTCTCCCTCTCCCTCTCCTGATGATCTAAGAAGAGATTTATTTTCTTTATTTGTCTCATTATCTCATCAGCATCTGGGGTTCCCTGTCCTATTTCACCTGCTAGGTCTTCTTCTTGTCCTTCCACAGTTTGTGGGTGTTCTTCATCCTCTGATGCTGACTGGCTATGAACTTGCTTCTTCCTTGGCTTCCTCTGGTAAGTGGTGAAGATTTGTTCCTGTTTTTGAAACTGTTTATCTTCTTTCATTGCACTCCTAGTTCGTATCCTTCTCTAAGGTTGTTTTGAACTTGTTGCTTTAGGGTTGTCTTCATCATCAGGATGAGCAATACTTCCTCTTTCTTCTTTTTATCCTTTGGCAGTTTTGAACTTGTTGCCTCAGGGCATGTTATCATCAGCAATTCCTCTTCTTTTGGAACCTCTTCATGCAATTCTTCTGCTCTTCAAATTGATTTTGAACTAAAAATTCTGTCCATGTCAAATTCTGCTTCCTTAACTCATGTTGGATGATGATTTTGATAAGTCCATAGTGGAAAAGACTTGTCAATTTGTCTTTTTCACGCCTCTGGACAGCCTTGGCCATTTTGGTTAGACTCTGCAATAGGAAAAAGGGCATATTGATCTCACATTCACCTGTCAAGTGCTGCAACAGTTTGATATGGTAAAGGTAAACGATACTGAATCTCCCTTCACAGGTGATGAATCTTTGTATGATGTACACCATTTCATCCCAAGGATGAACCAACCAGCTCCTTGGTATGCCTTTCTTCCAATTTACTGACCCTGCTCTAGATCTGCACAAAAGGGTGTCCATGATTTTTCTTTGAATTGCTTGGTTTTGAAAAACCTTTCTCCCTGCTGTGGCAGACTAGTGATTTGTGCCAAAATGTCTTCAGACAGCCTGAAGTTTAAATTCCCTACTGTAGCCTTTTCTCCATCAAACGAGCCAGCAAAGGCCAAGCTCACATTATCGTTGTGCCCATCGAATTTTTCAAAGAAAGGCACCCATTGATTTTTAAAATTTCTAGACATTTTTCATGAACATCTGCGGGCTCAAATACCTCTGGTTCCAATCTAGATGACATTTTGAAAAATAGAAAACGGGAATCTTTATTTTTTTACGCTACCTTTGTCTTCCTATCCCCTCGATAATACTCTGAATCTATGAAATTTGTTGTTGGTTTGAGTAGAGTTGTTTAACAAAGAGAAGGGTTTTTTAAATTTTACCTCTTCTCTCGTGCCACTATCTTCCTCTTGCACGATCTCCACAGTGTATTCACAGCTTCCTTCTTACTGATTGTCTTCTCTCCTGCGCGTTATCTTCAGCAAATGGTATCTCACATTCTCTATAACCCACGATCTCTTTTCTCTGTCAATTCCTTTATACAGCAATCGATTTCAATCTTCCTGTAGCTTACAACCTTCTCACTGGCAATTACCTTCATACATCAATCGATTTCATATGCAGAAACAAGAAAAATGGGCTCGGCCTCAAAGAAAATGACCAAATCGTGCATATACTACAAAAATCAATTTTGTTTTTGTGCTGTTGTGGGTATCATTCCACGTTTGCTTCCCATCATTTCATAATATGGCATTTCTATTTGATGATTTACTTAGGATAGAAAACATATCAATCTTTTTATATGCCCAATGTTTAGTAACAATTTGGCAATATATATACTTCAATTTATCATATGCCCTATGTTTAATAAACATGCTGTATAAAAGAAGTTTTCTTTTCTCTCTCAAAAATAAACCTTTTCCTTTCATAAAAACTGTGCTGAAGATGTATTTATGCCTTGTTTTCTTCTTCAATTTAACCATTGTATGATGCACTATATACATGTACAAAAGAAACCTTTGAAAGTCTTTTATGTCAATGCTTTACTTTTGCTGAGAAAGAGACCTTGTTTACCTTTTAAACCAAATTGAAACTCTGCCTGTAATATACAGTATACTTCCTATAGAATGCAATGTATGTTCTATAAAATGCAGTACATTTCCTGTAGAGTCCAGTATAGATGTTGACCATGTAAAATTTCTCTTGGGTTTGATTATGTCAACCATTCTGACCCCTAAGGTGGAAAATGAAGTATTGGCAGAGATAAAAATGAAGTGCTGACAGAGACTAAGTGAGGTAATGGCAGAGATTAATGAAAGGTAAATAAGGAGCTGGTAGAGACTTATCAGAATAATGGCAATAATAGGCAGTCAAATTTGTAAGATGTCATCACTTATAAACAAAAGAATTTTTAAACTTTTTAAACATAAAACCATAAATTCTTACAGACTTGCTTGATGTTCCTTTGATGAGCTTGCTGCCAGTGTGAAATTGGCTTGTATTCTGATTGTCCTTCTGATGTCTTCTATCTGCTGCTGTCTCTATTTCCTTCATTTTCACTGAAGGTCGGGTCTCTTCATAGATCTATTCTGCCTTACCACAAGTCAGGGCCCTTATGCTAATAAAATTGCTGGTAATCAGGTCCCTTCTGCTGATGAAAAACCACAATCTTTTTGCTTGAAAAAGACTCAGAGGGTTCTAAAAAAGAATGAACAGTTTATCCCCCTCACAGGCCTAATTTTTGACTTGTCCTCAAGTCAAACAAGATCTGCATTATTTGTAAAACAAAACAGGAAAATAGAAAAAGATTTTTTTTTGTGAATTTTCAATGGCCAGGCAAGCCTGGTTTTCCACAGAAATTCCAGTTTATATTGTGCCAGCGAACTGGTTTTCACAACTAAACTGCCTTTTTTTCTTATATATATATATATTTTTTTTGAAATTTTTTTTTTTGTTTTCTTCTTTTTTTTTGTTTTCTTTTCTTTTGTTTTATTTGCTAGCTGTATCAGAGCAGCTAAGGAGCAGGTGAAGGAAAAACACTGATGTGTTTATCCAGCACTTGCATTTCCTTTTGCTGTGAAAGGTGTTGTATAAAATCTGCCTTATTGATAGGTTTATTGTACAGCTTGAGGCGGTGGCCATTGACCACGAATTGATGTGCTTCATCATCTATAGTTTTAAGTTTGACTGACCCATTATCATAGACATCAACAATCTCATATGGACCAAGCCAATGAGTAGTAAATTTAGCTTTGAAATCTTTAAATTTGGAGTCAAATAATAATGCCCAGTCACCAATATGAAATTGTTTCTTTTTGATAAATTTATCATGCCATTGAGCTCGCTATTGTTGGATCAGAGTGTTGTGTTCTATGGCAGCCTGTCTGATCTCATCTAACTGGTTCAACTGAAGTAATCTTTCTTTCTGAGCCTCAGAAAGATACATGCCCAAATCTGCTACCAACTTAAATGTATGAATTTGAAACTCTATAGGGAGGAGGACTTGCTTACCGTAGACAAGCTGGTAAGGAGAAAAACCAGTACTGTTTTTCCAAGTGATCCTATATGCCCATAAAGCTTCAGTAAGCTTTGCTGACCAGTCCTTCCTATGCATCTGAACAGTCTTAGTGATGATGCCTTCTAGGGTTTTATTTGTAGATTCCACTTGGCCATTGGCTTGTGGATGGTAAGGAGTGGACTTTCTGTGCTTGATCTTATATTTTTCTGCTATCTCTTGCACTAATTTGGAAGTAAATTGGGCACCTTGATCAGTCACAATTTCCCTAGGCACCCCAAATCTAACAAAGATCTCTTCAAACAGAAAATTTACCACAGTTTGTTCAGTGGCTCTGGGCAATGGTTTGGCCTCTACCCATTTAGTAACATAGTCTGTGCAGACCAAAATGTACTTCTGTCCATGTGATGGTGGATGAATGGGACCAATGAAGTCAAGGGCCCACTTTTCAAATGGTTCAACGAGAATCTGTGGTTGGAGTGGCATTTCATCAGACCGGACTGGGCGTCCCATCGTTGACAAGTGTCACAACTTCTAACATACATTTTAGCATCTTTGAAAATGGAAGGCCAATAATACCCCAAACTGAGTATTTTATATGCTGTCCTTTTGTCTGCAAAATGGCCACCACATGGTTCATCATGGCATGCCTTTAAAATATCCAAGATTTCATCCTGTCGGACACATCTTCTTATGATTAAGTCATATCCTGTATAAAAGAGATCACCATTAACCCATATATGCCTAGCACTTTGTTTAATAATCTTCTTTTTTTCTTTAGATGTCATAGATGGTGGTAGTTGGCCTGATGATAAATAATTTGCAATGTCAGCATACCAAGGAGTGATAACAGAAATTGCAAAGAGATGCTCATCAGGAAAACTATCTAAAACCGGAACAACCTCACCAGTATTGTGTAAGCGAGACAAGAAATCCGCCACCTGATTTTCTCGTCCAGGCCTATCCAAAATAGTGATATTGAACTCCTGCATTAATAACAACCATCTAGTAATCTGACCATTAGTGATGGATTTATTCATTAAATAACGTAAGGCTGAATGATCTGTATGAACAAAAATTTCATAGCCCGTGATATAATGACGAAATTTGTTTACAGCATGAACCACTGCCAACATCTCTTTTTCAGTGACTGTATAATTCAGCTCTACAGGTGTCAGATTTTTACTAATGAAATAGATAGCATAAGTCAAAGTATGTTCTTTCTGGCCCAATGAGGCTCCTATTGCAGTAGCAGAGGCATCAGTTGAAATATGGAAGGGCAATGTCCAATTTGGTCCCCATAAAATGGGAGCAGTGGAAAGATTTTCCTTAAGTGTCTGAAATGCAGATTTACAGTCAGTATCCCAAGTAAAATACACGTCCTTTGAAAGTAATTTAAACAATGGCAGGGCTATCTTACTAAATTTGCAATGAATCTACGATAATAGCCTGCATACCCTAAAAAGCTTCTCACATCTGTTTGAGTTGTGTGTTCAGACAGATTTTTAATGACTTGAATTTTAGCAGGATCTACTTTTATTCCAGACGAAGAAATGTGGTGTCCTAAAACTATCCCTTCAGTCATCATCATGAAACACTTTTCGTTACTCAGGGAAGGTTTGATTCAACACACCTTTTCAGAATTTTCTCCAAGTTTGCTAAGGAATCTTCAAAGGTACGTCCATATACAGAAAAGTCATCCATGTAAACCTCAACACACTCATGAATCAGATCTGCAAAGATGGCCAAAACAGCTCGCTGAAAGGTAGCTGGGGCATTACATAAGCCAAAAGGTAAAACTTTGTAGGCATAGGTGCCCCAGGGACATGTAAAGGTGGTCTTGTCTTGGTCTTCGTTTTCAATACTAATCTGATTATAACCACTGAAGCCATCTAAAAATGAAAAATATTCTTTTCCAGCTAAAGCATCCAGTACTTGATCAATGAAAGGCAATGGAAAATAGTCTTTTAAAGTTGCCTTATTCAACTCCCTGTAATCGATACATATGCGCCATTTACCATTTTTTTTAGGAACAGCAACCAAGGGTGAGACCCATTGGCTGTCGGAGATGGGGTAAATAAATCCCACTTTTAACAACTTCTGTAACTCGTCTTTGACTATTTCCTTTAGCATAGGGTTCATTCTGTGTTGTGGCTATCTCAGTGGTCGTATTGTGTCATCTAGGTAAATGTGGTGTGTGCATGTCTCAGGATGAATGCCTGGCATATCAGTGTACTCCCAGGCAAATGCATGGGAATATTTATTCAGCAAAGTGGTCAACTGTTCTTCTTGTGATGTGGTAAGATGTGCACCTATTCGCAGAGTTTTGCCTGGACTGAGTTCTACAGTTTTACTGTGAATATCGGTGATGGAATGAACATTAAAAACGTCATCAAGTGCTAATGCTAGGGAATGAATGTTGCAATTTTCCTGGAAATTGTGACCCATAACTTGTTCTGCTATAGCATATTCCATATCTCGTAATTCTGCAGAAATATCAGGCTCAACAATGAAATAATCTAGTAGATCTTCGTGGTTATCTTCTTGGAAATCGAAGTACTGATTTATACTTAGAACAGGATGAATTACCTCTTCTTCTTGTTCTTTGGTTTCACTAATCCATGACAGCTGATCTAATGTGGAAGGTCGTTGGGCAGAAGGGTAAAGTGCAATTTGTTTCCTCTCTGTCCCATGCGAAATAAGCATGCTTCCTGGTCGACATCCTATGAAAGCATCTGCTGTTGCCAGCCAGGGTCTGCCAAGGATCAATGGGTGACCTCCTAAGTTGGATTTTGGCTGTAGAACTATAAAATCAACAGGATATTCCCAGGAGTCTAGAGAAACAATAATATCTTCTAAGACCCCTTCAGGTGAAATCTTAGACCTATCAGCTAATTCTAAGACAGTTGTGGTGGGTCTGAGATTTGTCAAGTGAAGGTAATTAATTGTCTCTAGGGTCATGACGTTAATGGAAGCACCTAAATCGATCAACGTTTTTGGGATGGAAAAGTTATTAATGGTAATTGTAACCATTGGAATTCCAGGATCTACATACTTCTCAATGAAAACGGTGTTGGACATTAACCCTGCTAGATTGCCTACCACGTGAATTTTCGATGGATCCTTTCTTCTTTTGTTAAGACAGAGTTCCTTAACTGCTTTAGTGTAAATCGGGATATCTTTTAAGGCCTGCAGTAAAGGAATTTTAACATATACATTTGTTAACTCATTCAGAACATCGAAGTCAGGTAAGGAAATCGAAGGTTTCTCCTTGATTAACCTCTCAGGAAAAGGAGGTGGATAAGATGCTATTGTGTTCCCTCGTTGACTGTGATTTTCTAACTGAGATTTTTCTGTATTCAATTTTTTTGGAGTTTTGTCTTTTTCTGGTGGTTCTTCTAAGATAACAGGAGACTGTTTTTCTAAGGTTTTACCAGATCTCAAATTGATATTTTGCAGTGGAAGAATGGAGTAGGGAAGCACTGTCCCATCATCAACATTATACATGGGTCTGTCGGTTTTATTATTTGGATTGGGCATTGGCTGAGCTGGAAACTGTGGAGGCCGAGGTGGAGGCTGATTAGATGGCAACTGAAGTTGTTGAGGTGGTGTACTCAATTGAGGAGCCATGTTATTGGGTTGTTGAAAAGATGGATTTTGAAAAGATGGGATTTGGACTTGATGCTGCTGGTATTGAGGATAGGCAGAAGGTTGTTGATAGGGCTGCAAATAAGCCTGCTGATATGTTTGATTACCATGGGCATACCCTCTCCAATTTGGAGCAGATTGGGCTAATGGAGGAGACCAAGTTTGCCAAGGCATGGGTGCATTCCATGAATTCTGAACAGGAGTATGATAATTTGTATTAAGTTGCTGCATAGGATCTTGAGACATACCTGAGAATCATGGTTGCCAAGGTCTCCGTTGTCCCATGAAGTAAAGAGACTCCATGCTGTGATTTTCCTCCAGTCGAACTGCCTGCAGTTCCTTCAATCTAGGGCAATAATCAGTTTTGTGATTAAAAGTGCATAAGCCACAAATTTTAACAGTATTTAAAGGACACTCTCTAAGTGGGTGTTTCTTTCTACATTTAGGACAAAAAATAGACAAAGCCTGATCTTGTTGGTCCTGTTGCTCTTGCCTCTTCTTGGTTTTTGTTGCCTCAACTTGTGTACCTAAGGTGCTTATTAAATCAGTCTTGAAATCTTCTAGTAGATTCCCAAGCTCAGCTCTAGAAATACCACTGTTTGCAGATTTAGTTGCTTTGGTATTGCTATCTCTTTTCCCAGTTCGAGCCTTTCCTCTGGAATATTTCTGACATAAGTCATGTATTTCATCAAAAGGAAGGTAAGAAATGTCACCTTTTCCCATAACATTTAAAATGTCCAAATACTCTTCTCTTATTCCTTTTAAAAATATTGTTCTAATCATTTCAGGTGTTAAAGAATTGTATTTAGATTTCTGTAAATTGTATGAGAATCTTTCCAAATATTCCTCCAAACTCTCATCTTCCTGTTGAGTCATGCCAAAAATGTCATCTTTCAATCCCTTTGATCTGCAATATGCTTGATATTTTCGAAGAAAGATCCTCCTCATGTCATCCCAGCTAGTGATAGAGTGTTCTCCTAAACCCATGAACCATTTCAAGGCAGCTGCTTTAAGAGTAGCAGGGAAAAGACGGAGCTTATGGGTGTTATCAGTATACCCATAAGTTCGACACAAGATGTCAAATTCGAATAGGAAAGAGTCAGGATCTTCAGAGGTCATGCCATAAAAGTTTGGTAAGACAGAGGGTGGAATATTCTTCATTTTCACCTCTTCCCCTAGGATAACGCTAGTGTCTAAGATAGGAAATTTAAAGGTGCCTCCTGATCTTCTGTTATTCCTTCATCCCTCACATGTCTTCTCTCTTCTTCCCTTCTTTCTTCTTCCCTTCTCTCTTGTCTGCGTTTATTTTCTATTTCCAACATCCTCTCGTACTCCCTTCTCTGTTCTGCAGTTGGGCCTTTTGATGTTTCTTCCTCAAACATTTTGAACTTACCAATTGTTGAGATGAACCCTTTTGAAGAGAAGTTCCTGTTATTTCTGTTTTTGGGGGGTTTTTAATAAATCTTCCTTTCTCGTCTCTTAGTCTAAACATAAAAGTGAAATCTAATCTATATTTTTGTTTGAAAGTTTTGTTTTTATCAGAAAAACTAAAGTTTCTAAGCCTGCTTCTACAATGCCTCCCCAGCAATGGCGCCAAAATGTTGGGCTCTGATCTATCAGTGTTAATCAGAACTTGAATTTAAAATCAATCCGGGTTTGTGAACTTCGAGACACATCCAAGTTTAGGACAGAGAAGCTGGACTCATTTAGAATTTAGCTATCTGTAATTAAATCTACTGACAAAAACTAAGATACTGCAGCTCACAGAGACAAAATCCTCTTACAAGGGTAATTTCATTGTTTCCTTTTTAAGCATACAGTAATTGATTTTTGAAAGCATAAAAAATACTGAGGTAAAAAATAATTAAACAACAAATTTATAAACCCTAGGATTAAACTGCAAAATTCTACCAGCGCTGAAAGACAATTACCAATCAATTTCTCTTACAAGACAGTGTTCATAATTTGTAAATGTCTTTTTATACCATTTCACTATCAAATAAACAGCAGTGAACAATACACAGAGGTCGTGGTCTGAACCATTTGATATCCTTAGCAATTAACCAGTGAAGAACAACGTTTATCCAATATTGCCAGTGATATACAGTGTGACAGAATTGTAATTTAAACCGTAAATGAAAGAAATAGAGCATCAATAGAATTGATTTAAAACTTGACTAAACTTGTTCTACGATTTATAAACTGGAAATTACAATAAAATGCATACCATTAACATGATTTAGATAGCTAAACACCCAGAAATAAATCGCTGCAACATCCAAATCGATCTACCGGTAACAGGAAAGTGTGAGAGTTCGACGATGGGGGCCCTCCAAAGCCTTGCTCAACACACAATGAAAGATTTCACAGAACTAAAGCTTTGTATTAATTCACCAGAATTGTTTTACACAGAGATACCACACAGTTTGGAAGCACAAGTGCGTTCCTTTTCAAAATCGTGATTATTTTTCTCATTGTCTTGCAAATGATTTATACAAATTCTAAATCAAACTGTAATTGCTATAAACCTGCATCTAATTAATGCTAAGAGCTAATCGAGATCATCTTCAGAATCGTGGAGTTCCACAAAATCAGCATTGTTCCTTCTTTGTGTTGAACGCAGAACAGGTGGCCACCTTTGACTCTGATTGACTCGACATCTGCACAGGCCCACTTCACCTGACTGTTGGATGTTCATCCATCTGTGGACATTAAGGATCCATTCTTGATCTTCCGTTTCCCTCCTAACTGCCCTGCCAATTACTCAACTTTGGAGGTAATACGGGAAGTTAGTACATCCCGTAGTCTAAGTAAAAATCCTAGTTAAAATGCCTAAAAAATCACAAAACTCAATTTATTAATAAGCAAATGACATTATACCTCTTTGACCAAGGTTTATAGATGAACTTTAAGGCTTTCTACTCAAAATGGAGGTTTTATGAAGGAAATGAAGGTTATCTAAGAGGCAAAAAGGGGTCAAAAATAGTGCCCAACACATATGTTATAAAAAAATCACCCATTAAAAAAATTCCTTGTTAATTCCCACCATATATCAATCCTAGGGTGCCATAGAGATTTACCGGTACTACTCCACCATTGCACCAAGTTAGCTTAAAATGCTTTTAATAAAATATTAGTGTCTACAAAAATGTTTGGTTCCGTTGCACACAATGTAGATTATATCTAAAGATACATTGGTGCATAGTTGTAACAAAGTTGTTTAACGTAAATTTGTAAATCTTCTTTATTCAATTGCAACCATGTTAACATATTTACCAAGAAAGACTTGAATCACATTTGAAGTGTATTTTGGTCAATTGTTTATCTTGTTACTATTATCACAAGTGAATGTAAGACCAACATAGAGCCATATTATCCAATTTCTTGAGGTGTATTTCTTTTTTTAAATTTAAACTCAAGAAATTTGATATCTCTTGATTGTGATAGATCCTGGTTTAAATTATAAGTTTTTATTTTATAAACGAACATCGATTTTTTAATTACTTTTCATAATATTTTATTTTATGAGCCAACATGTTTTTTTTTAAATACTTTCCATAATTTCATTTTGCTTTTTTTTTACTTGTGTAATGTTACTAGACAAACATTACAACATCTCCCTCATACATGTGTGTAACGTTACATGGACACACATGTTACAACATCTCCCCCATACTGGCCTGTAGAGCACCTCGTTTCACTTAGTACAATAAATAATTTAAGATAATTGTCAAAATGAATGACAATGTTTAGATGTGAACATTCCATAATTTTTTTGTTTTTGTGTAAGGTAGGATGTCAAATTTGAATAATGTACATAATATATATATATATATATATAGTTTATTTTGACTTAAAGAATATTTTAATTCAATTTTCTTCCAAAATTATTTTATTTTCTAATTTTTTGGAATTTAACCTTTTTTAAATTAGATTTGTGATTTAGATTATTCCTTTTTTATACAAACAATTCAAGAATAATTTTTTACTAAATATAGAGTTTTTATATAAAAAAGAGTAAGTGTTTACATTTTAAAATTAATTTCTCTATAAAAATGTTTTAGATTTCTTTTTATATAAACATTTCAAGAACAATTTTTTTAACAAATATATAGCTTTTATATAAAAAGAGAAAGTGTTTTAATCCTTAAAATTAATTTCTATATACCATTAAAATCTCCACTATATTTATATAATTAACGCATATATATATATAAATGAAAAAGGCTCCAAGGGTACACTTTGTCTCTTAAAATAATCAATTTATGATTTGTAAATGATTAGTATTTTAAGTAATTTATGATTAGTGTATAGGGAGTGTCATATCGAGGGTGAAAACAAAAATTGTTCGAGTGACGAAAAGAGTCCAGTAGTGTATCAGACCTAGTATATTGGAGTTGTGTGAATGTGTCATTGGAGGAAAGCCCAATGTGAAGTACGATAAGGAAATCCAAAAGGGTTTCTTTTATGGTGAATTAGTTGTCGATATTGTAATAGTTTTCTAGTCTAATGGGAATTCTGGTCACCGAGAAAAATGTCGCTTATACCTTTAAATACAAAAGAAAAGGAGTTAGAGAGGTAGAACCGTTTGCTTCTGATGTATTTCTTTATGTTTGTGTATTATGTGTGAATTTGTAAACTCCCTCGTCCCCTTCAAATGCCTAAAAAAATTACTACATTTTAATGTCTTCAACTTCCTTTTACTAAGTTCAAAAAACCAATAAATTAATTACTATCCTTAATTTTTTTTGTTTTTATTACACCGCAAATTTGTAATTAGATTAGTGTGCACTTGTGAAATATATGCAAAGACATTCATTCTCATCAGGAAACTAAATGAAATTATTTTAAAATATTTCAATCATGACTACTTTAACGATATCATATGACACCCTCCAATTAGCAAAGGCGCAACGAGAATCCAGTCGACATTCCTTGTAGTATGACTCATGAAGTTGGATTCCATTATTAAAAGTTCTCAATACTATACATATTATAGAACATGATGATATATATATCATGAAATACTAAAGTTCCATTCGTTGAATGGATGTTATTAAACTCCTCAAATACTTAAGGGATAGGTGATACGTGTGGGAATAACATTCACCTTGGATACGTTTATTCCAATATATTTGTTGTCCCAACTGAATTCATTAATTTTCTAGTCAACTCCTAGATACTTTCCTTTAAGAAGAATTTAATTGATACACGAATGGTTAGCCATTTGTTGCATTATGTAACATTTTATGCTAATAATAAAATCTATATCAAAACATTTTTCATTTCAATTCTTTTCTTGTAATAGAATCAATCGATCATTAAGTTAATGCAATAGTAGAGTGATGAATAAGGTGTAATTTACAATTTAGATGGGAGTGAAAAAAGTTTTGTATAAAGTATATTTATGGTGATTACGGTGATGACGATAGTTATTAACGTGTAGCGAAACTAGCTTTGGTCTATTGAACCTTAAAAAGGAAATATTTTATTATAGTGATTATGGTAGAGATATATGTAGAGATATATCAAAAAAAGAACCTTAAGATTTTTTGACATTATTGATTATGGTAGAGATATATGTGATGCATTGAGTCTTCGAGAAGAAAAATTGTCTTGTAAGATATATATGGTCAAAAGGAGCCACTAATTGACCCTCTAGATAAATGTTTACATGTAGGATTCTTGAGTGTCTTTTATAAAAGTGGAAGTTATGCATATAGCCTTTTATTATATGGTAGTGAAAATTTTATATAAGGATAATCGATTTATAAATACATGAATATTCTAGTATTGATAATGAGTGGTCTATAAGATGATGTGGTATAATGATGATCAACTGATGGTTTTATGTCCTAGCATATATATGATGTCCAATGTAATGCACTTTATAGCAATCAAAAACTTTGTAGTTAAACTAAGATCTATTTTGTAAATAAATTAAGATTTATGCACTACAACAAAATAGCCCTTTAGGGGCGGGTTTTTGGCTTGCGGGGGTCTTGGTAAACCCCCCCTAAAAGTTTTTTTAGACCTTTGGAGGGCGGGGGTCTTTTAAAACCGCCCCTAAAAAATCATGGAAATTGAATTTTTGGGGGCGGTTTTTTTAAATCCGCCCCCAAAAGTCCTGAAATTTGACTTTTGGGGGGCGGTTTTTGGAAAACCCCCCCTAAAAGCCCCAATTCTCATAACTTTTAGGGGCAGTTTGTCAAAACACCCCCTAAAAGTCATGAGAATTGAACTTTGGGAGGCGATTTGTTTGGAACCCCCCTTAAAAGTCATGAGAATTGAACTTTTGGAAGCGGTTGTTTGAAAACCCCCCCTAAAAGCGGAATTCTCATAACTTTTGGGGGCGGTTTGTCAAAACCCCCCCTAAAGGTCATGAAAATTGAACTTTGGGAGGCGGTTTTTTTTTAACCCCCCATTAAAATTCATAAGAATTGAACTTTTGGAGGCGGTTGTTTGAAAACCCCCCCTAAAAGCTCAATTCTCATAAATTTTGGGGGAATTTTATCAAAACCCCCCCACTAAAAGTCATGAGAATTTAACTATGGGAAGCGGTTTTGTTTGGAACCCCCCTTAAAAGTCATGAAACAATTGAACTTTTGGAGGCGGTTGTTTGAAAACTCCCTCTAAAATCCCAATTCTCATAACTTTTGGGGGCAGTTTGTCAAAACCCCCCATTAAAAGTCACGAGAATTGAACTTTGGGAAGCGGTTTGTTTGGAACCCCCATTAAAAGTCATGAGAATTGAACTTTTGGAGGCGGTTGTTTGAAAAGCCCCCCTAAAATCCCAATTCTCATAACTTGTGGTAGTCATGCTAAGTTTTTCACATCAAAGATGATTCTCACACTCCAACTTTCCATGATCCATGGTCAAAATACAAACTCGTGTGCCATAACATTATCCTTTATGACTAATGGGCCATGTGTAGGGCCCTAATCACCACATGATTCCTACACAAGGAATAGTTAGCTTGCAAGTGGGTATGGTGGCCATTTCAATATTTACAACATCATGGATGGTTCTTGAAGCCTAATCCATGGTGTCCATGGTGTTAGATCAAAATCTAGTTTATAATGACTAGTAGTTAGCTCAAGGTCTTGTGACCTATGAGTGTTCCTCTGTACCACCACTGTAATGTCCCCTTCTCCTTATTAAATGCAGGGAAGGAAACATTAACAACATACCGGGCTTTTGTAAACTTAGCCCCAATATTTTCACTCATAAATCTGTAATCATTAAAACTTCTCTATATAGATGTAAACTTCAATAAAACACATCGGATTTAAACACGACATATGCACATAGATTCATCATGCGTTCAATCATATAAACAACAGTCATTAATTAAAATATTTGCAGAGCATAGAATTAACATAATTCAATTGCAAGAATACTTATCTCGAATTGTAATGGCCCAAACGACTGGCTACGTGAGAGCAACGTTCCACCCAACCATAGATCTCTGTCCATCCTGTATTCTTTCAGCTGAGAGATCACCCCCGAGTTGGGCTGTGTATCCACTAAGGAGGAACTAGATGGCTCACTCACAGTCGGGGTTTCACTTAGGCAACCATGCTAAGCCAACACACAGTTGGGTTTTTCAAGCATGCAATGGGAAATGGAGAAGGATGCTAATCCACTGAGATCAATCCCAGAGCTAGGTACACATCAAGCTAGACTCAAACGATCCCAGCCTCCATTCGAACATCCACACTTGGATTTCTCACAGCTTTGTTCAGCAAATAACCCAAATCCGTCATTGATTTTCTGGGCAGTTAAAACTGGGTTGTCCCATGGATTTTGGGGTGGCTATTGCTCCCAAATTCGCCCCAAGGTTCCTATCAATGGCTCCCCCATTGGATTTCACTGTCCAATCCCAAATCGGGACGTTTTTGGCTTCCCAAAACGTGGGTTCTCTCACAGTCGCGATTTCTGGTTTTCTCACTGCTGGCACTCGTTTTTGGATGGGGAATAATGCTAGGGTCCTCTACCATGGAATGGGGAGGATAATGAAGCAAATCCCAAGAGGTAGAGTGACTTCTTGTACAAGAAAACAAAGACCATACCTACCCATACGAATTTCAGGGCTGCCCATGCTCTATTGAAGCCATGGGCTGAAATCTCAACCAATTCCTTACAACAGGAATAAATGTCATCTAAGGAAGTCAATGGGTTCTCATAATGACATATGGCAGCCTATGGTTTAGTCCCATAGCCCCCTCACCACTCCCTAGTGGATACACGTGGCCCCTTCTCATTCGTTTCCTCCATAGCCAGTCTTGGAATTTTATATTGCATGATGTTTATTTACATCCTATTACAATTTCCATGGATTAAGAGCACATGGTATCAAAATATCAAATACTTGCCCTTTAATCAAAATTCAGGCTTTCACTAGCGGGGCCTTGGCCTTGAGCTTCACGCTAGGAAAACATACATCACATGTACACATTATTTACATTAAAGGCTAATATATCCTAAGGGTCGAATTGGGGTATTACAACCACATAGGCCATAGGCAAGGAATATTTAGCTTTTGAGTAACGCATTGTCATTTTTTTTAGTATTTTCATGTCGTGGATGGTTCTAGGAGCCTATGTTATGGTCTAGGGCCAAAATGTAGGTTCTTGGGCAGTAAAACTTTATTTTGAGACTCATGGGCCATGCATAGGGACTTGAGTCATCATACATATCCTAGATAGAGAATATTTTGTTTATAGTCTAAGTTCTTGTGTTTATTTTTGCACTAATTTTGGTTTGATAAAATCCCATACAGTGATCATTCAAACCTTGATGTCAAAGTCTTTGATCTAAAACCTTGGTTATAAATAACCCAAGGTCAAATTTTATTGTGTTAGTGTGTTGATTTGGTGCAGTAGGCATGTTAGTGATTGGGTTAGGGGGTAGTGGGTTAGGGTTAGAGGAAAAATTGCTTAAGGATATATTTTCTACAATTTCATAATGTGGTGGGATTTGGGGATTTTTTGGATTAGAAGCGAGGCACCTAAGGGATCAGTGGGTTAGTGGGAAAGGGGTTCTGGTTTTGTTGGTACTAATGGTTAAGTGGTTTATAAGTTATCATGTTATTCGGTTTGGGGTTAGATGTTAAGGTTAGGTACGAGGTGAGGGGGTTAGAGGTTGAAGCTTCCTAGGTACATGAATTCATTGCATGGATCAAGTGTGCCAAGTGCATGAGTCATTTACATGGGTTGGTTGTGTTAGGTCAATGTCTAATTAGTGGCATTATTTATGGTGGCCATTTCAATATTTGTAACACAAATGATGGTTCTCGTGGCTTGGAATATGGCATGTGAACTAAATTTAGGGTCTAATGCCATATTAATTTTCCATGGGGTTGATGGTCCATGCATGTTAACCTAGATTAC
The DNA here is from genome assembly GCA_027924585.1 of Larix kaempferi. Taxonomy (NCBI): domain Eukaryota; kingdom Viridiplantae; phylum Streptophyta; class Pinopsida; order Pinales; family Pinaceae; genus Larix; species Larix kaempferi. Next base: position 20,135,829 of record BSBM01000922.1, on the reverse strand, counting down.
CACATAAGAATCTCTAGCCTACATGTGAGATCGTCATGATCATCATTGTCACCATCGTCGATGTCATTGTTGTTGTTGGTTTGTCCATGGTTATGTAAACCAATAAACCAACCATGGTTTAATATTTATAGGTTATGTAAACCAATAGTGGTTCTCATAAATCCCCTGGGGTGTAGACCAGTTGGAAACCGTGTGCTTGTTAAGGCGTACGAGATGTTAAGCACGTCGTTGGTTTAAACCTCGTTGTAGCATTGAGGGTGTGCCGTGGGGAAGGCATAGTCTCCTAGGGGTATAGTGGTAGCAAGATTAGATCCCTGGACCCCGTGTCACGTGAGTACCAACCCAACTCCAGTTGTTGATTCCGCTAGATAAAAAAAAAATAGTGGTTCTCATAACCTAAATAATGGTCCATGGTTAATAAATTTACTATATGATTAATGGTCCATGTGTAGGGCCCTACACATAATTACTTTACCTTACAAGTGATATATTGTGGCCATTTCAATATTTGTAACATTGACGATGGTTCTCGTGGCCTATACCATGGCCTATAAACTAATTTTAGGGCCTAATACCATATTAATTTGCTATGGGGTTGATGGTCCATGCATATTAACCTAGACTATACTACATATGACTTACATATGGAATATTTAGCCTATATGTAACAATTCCCTCTATTGCTCTTGAGTGATGATTAAGGCCTTGCGACATCACATAATATCTAAAGAGTGAATATAATTTCAACTACAAGTGGGATATGTTGGTAATTTTTAGATCTGTAACACCAAAAATGAAAATTTTCCTGCCAATTTCAACATTCTAGTAATTTTCATTCCATCACCCTTTCTTCTCATTGTTTTCCCCTTTTTGTGAAGGGTGACTCAAGTGGATTCCAATGGACAACAATGGCAACAAGAGAGCATAACATAACACACACATGCCCATATCCAAGGCCTAGAATATATTGAAAACTAATGAGTTGAGTGAATTCAAGATGCAATTACAATAATTATTAGACAAAGGGTTCATATGACCAAGTGCATCACCTTGGATAGAACAAATATTGGTAGTCAATAAGAATGATGGAACCTTTTGGATGTGCATTGGTTATTCAATGTTAAATAAGGTGACAATTAAGAACAAGTACCTCCTACCCAAATTGATGATCCTCTTTATTAACTTAGATGGGAAAAGGTTTTTTCAAAGTTGGACTCAAGTTTTGGGTATCATCAATATATGAGAGCAAATACTTGTCTGCATTATTTAAGATGTGCCACCACCTGTCGCCTTGCTGTAGACACATGCTTCCTTGCTGTAGACACATGTTATTGCATACCACTGACTCAAACTGTGTGAAGAATGACCTCTCCACCGTCATCATCGGTGCCTATGATCGCAGACAGTCAAGGAAGAGCTTTAGGTTAAACATGCCCGATAATGGCATGGTTCCGAACTTTACACGTATTGTTCCTGAGGCGTTTTTGTTAACACGAAGCTTTGGACCCAGTCTAATAGAATACGAGGAGGAAGAATTTAAAAGTTAACCAAAATTTAAATACACTGGTTAGGGATGCTATATTCAACTTCATCAGTTTCGTTTCATCAATTGACATGTGTGCCTTAAAACAATGAGTGGAGGTGTCTTTCACCAAAATCTCGATTCCACTTTGATCCTTATTTGTTGTTCCATCGAAGAATCCCATGGGGGAATTACCAAATAAATTGGATTTATCAAAATTTTTACTTTGTCCGCACCTGGATCTATGACGAATTATGCTGATGCTTTAATAATCCTTTTCCCAACCTCCTCTAGGTTCTGTCTATAGCCTTAAAAAAGAATGGAATTCATGAAAATCAGTAAGCCCCATGTGACAATAAATGGAATTGATTTTACCTTGGGATTTGTTAAAAACCAGAGCTTTAAATTTTCTTAAAGGGGTTACAGATGCCAATTATTTTCTATTTGAAGAATGTTACAACTCAAAGTCCAAAGATCCTAAGTAATGCTGCAATCTACTGCAAGATGTTGTATGGTCTCCTCACTACTCAAACATAATGGATAGTCTGAAGGTCCAATTCCACTCCTTTCTCTGTAAATCTCCCCTATTAAGACTTTATTTCATAAGCATAACCACATAAATATAATTGATTTTGGAGGAGCTTTGATTTTCCATATCATTGTATACCATGTTAAGTTTTAATATGCTAAGATAGAAAATAGCAGCATTGCATTCCATTTCACAATAATAGCATATACAGGATCACTGAAGAAACAACAAGCACAGCATAAACATAAGAGACACAAATTTATCCTGGGAAACCCTCATGGGGTAGAAAACCCAGTAAAGCTTCCTCGATATAGATGACCAGCAATATACAAAGATGTAACCCTAAGCATAAGCTCCTCCTTCTCCATAGCAGACCTCTCCTCCACAAGTGCACCACTCTCAAGTGAGTGAGTGTGTGTCAAATGAGGAATACACCTCCTCTATTTATACACTACTCCGACTTGTCTTTTACACAAATCATGTAGGCTCGTATTTAACCAGTGGGTTAAATACCCCACTACAACTGACTGGGTCGACCCCTCTAGGGTGGTCTAATAATCCTTTGACCCACATAACACATACAGGGCCGACCCCCACTAGGGAATTCTAATAACCCAAGTTACCACATTTCGACGGAGGAATAAACATATCCGGATATACAATAAGATCTTCAAGGAGGAATGAAACATCTCCAGAATAATAAAGTATAAATATAATATTCTTTGAAGTTACAATATCTCAACACTCCCCCTTAACGAGAAGGATATTATAACAGCATCTGCACGAGCAAGGAGTCATCAACATCATACATGATACATCTATAAATCATTGGAAGCTTTCTCAACATCATCAGTAACTCAAGCAGTTACTGGAACATATTCAATACTGGAATATCAACATCTTCAGTACTGAGTCTTTATCTTCTGCAGCACTCGAACAGCTACAACAACATCAACATCTGGATCCTCATGATCATCAGCATTGTCATCATACGATCATCAGCATCAGGATCATCTCGATCTACAGCATCTAGATCATCTCGATCTACAGCATCCGGATCATCTCGATCTACAGCATCGGGATCATCACGATCTACAGCATCTGGATCATCTCGATCTACAGCATCTGGATCATCTCGATCTACAGCATCTGGATCATCTCGATCTACAGCATCTGGATCATCTCGATCTTCAGCATCTGGATCATCTCGATCTACAGCATCTGGATCATCTCGATCTACAGCATTTGGATCATCTCGATCTACATCATCTGGATCATCTGTATTAGTATCCACACCAATACATCTATCATCAAAACATGTATTCTTACTAATACATATATCATAAAAAAAAAACATGTATTCTCACTAATACATCTATCATCAAAAGCATGTATTCTCACTAATACATCTATCATCAAAAGCATGTATTCTCACTAATACATCTATCATCAATACATAGCAGCATACTCTGCAACACACAAGATCCTATTACGGGATGATCAATCCCTCTCACTTTAGGACATAGGTCCAAGGATGATACAATCCTGATCCGCTTACGGGATGATCAGTCCCTCTCAGTTTAAGACATCTCTCATGTCTATGGATGATGCAATCCAGATCAACTTACATGATGATCAATCCTTATCCTTTTAAGACACCCCACCATGTCTAGGGATGATGCAATCTCGAATCAACTTACAGGATGATTAGTCCTTATCACTTTAAGACACCTCACCATGTCTAGGGACGATGCAATCCCAATCTACTTACAGAATGATTAGTCCTTATCACTTTAAGACACCTCACCTTGTCTAGGGACGATGCAATCCCAATCTACTTACAGGATGATTAGTCCTTATCACTTTAAGACACCTCACCATGTCTAGGGACGATGCAATCCCAATCTACTTACAGGATGATTAGTCCTTATCACTTTAAGACACCTCACCATGTCTAGGGACGATGCAATCCCAATCTACTTACAAGATGATTAGTCCTTATCACTTTAAGACACCTCACCATGTCTAGGGATGATGCAATCCCAATCTACTTACAAGATGATTAGTCCTTATCACTTTAAGACACCTCACCATGTCTAGGGACGATGCAATCCCAATCTACTTACAGGATGATTAGTCCTTATCACTTTAAGACACCTCACCATGTCTAGGGACGATGCAATCCCAATCTACTTACAAGATGATTAGTCCTTATCACTTTCAGACACCTCACCATGTCTAGGGACGATGCAATCCCAATCTACTTATAGGATGATTAGTCCTTATCACTTTAAGATAAGTCTCATGTCTAGGGACGATGCAATCCCATCACGTACATTTTGAACCTAGTTCATGGATGATGCAGTCCTCACACGTACCTTTAAGACAAGTATCATGTCTAGGGATGATCAGTCCTGATCACTTTAAGACAATTCTCATGTCCAGGGATGATGCAATCCTGATCAAGTTCCAGGATGATCAGTCCTTATCACTTTAAGACAAGTCTCATGTCTAGGGATGATGCAATCCCGATCAAGTTCCAGGATGATCAGTCCTTATCACTTTAAGACAAGTCTCATGTCTAGGGACGATGCAATCCCGTCACGTACATTTTGAACCGAGGTCCAGGGATGATGCAGTCCTATATTCAATTCTCGGAGACATCAGTCTACGGATCAATTCTGGGACCAAATTCTAGGGAAGATACAATCCCCTACCTGTTCATTCAGGACTACATTCTCGGAGACCCAGTCTATGGCTCACTTTAGTACTGAAATCCAAGGATGATTCAATCCTCACATGTCCACCAAGGACTTCATTCTCGAAGACATACGTCTATGGATCTCTTTAGGATTGAAGTCCAGGGATGATCCAATCCCCTCATGTCCACCAAGGACTTCATTCTCGAAGACATACGTCTACGGCTCTCTTTAGGACTAAAGTCCAGGGATGATCCAATCCCCTCATGTCCACCAAGGACTTCATTCTTGAAGACATACGTCTATGGCTCTCTTTAGTACTGAAGTCCAGGGATGATCCAATCCCCTCATGTCCACCAAGGACTTCATTCTTGAATACATATGTCTACGTCTGTCTTTAGGATTGAAGTCCAGGGATGATCCAATCCCCTCATGTCCACCAAGGACTTCATTCTTGAAGACATACGTCTACGGCTCTCTTTAGGACTGAAGTCCAGGGACGATCCAATCCCCTCATGTCCACCAAGGACTTCATTCTCGAAGACATATGTCTACGGCTCTCTTTTAGAACATGTGTTCAAGGATGATGCAATCCCCTTGTCACCTTAGACCCTGTCTAAGGACCATCCACCAACCTCTCTGTCGGCATCACCAATATAGGTATCCACATCATCGACCTCACTGTCGATGCGGGCAATCTCATCATAAGTGATCACATCGCTCCCCCTTTCGAGGAGGGTCCTTTTGAACTATTTTAAGTTTGTCTTGGAAAAGTTTACTTGAGGTAGGGGTTTGGTTAGTACATCGGTAACTTGTTACAAATTCGAACTTTAATTATTTTCTGCACCATATCTTGTATATAGAAATGTCAGATCTCTATGTGTTTTGACTTATCATGAAATACTAGATTCTCTGCCATTTTGGTACAACTCTGTTTGTCATATAGGATCACAGTTGGTTCCATTCTAAAGCCATACTGCTTCACAACTAGTAGAGCAAGCAGCCATATATTCCGCTTGTGCTGAGAGCCACACTAGATTGCTTCCTTCTAAACCATGAGATCATGGTTGATCCCAGACAGTAAGATCCTCTCGATGTGCTCTTCCTGTCTGATACAATTTCTGCCCAATCAACATCTGTGTAGAGAAACCATATTCAACCTTGTAGCAAAGGTTGAGATCCACATCACCCATGGTGATCATTAAGCTCATCAATTGATTATCGATCCTCGGAACCCATATAGAACCTGATTCACACTTCTTCTTTAATTACACCATTAAGAGAATGGTCTTATCTATCCACTTGGAGCAAACATCTCATCATGATTCTCTTCCTCTTTTTAAGAGAATATTCTAGCCACAAGCCTTCTATAGTGTGTTTGATTTGTAAATCTTTTGTTGAACATCCATCGCTTGTTCAGTGTTCATCATTCATCATGATCTTTCCTACAATTCAAAATTAAGTACATGATTAGTAATACTTCATAATCATCAAATCATATTGACATGATAACCTATTATGCATACAGATATCATTTACATAGTTATGCAACTATTTTTACCAATACTTTGGCACAACACTTTCCCATATCCTGTATGCATACAGTGGCTATCTAGATGCCTTCCATCTCTACCAGAACATACTATCGAGAGTGTACACAGCTCTCAGCATGTCAGCAAAGAGGTTTCATTCCAGACAAGCAACAATGGAATGTTTGCCCAACTTACCAATCATATGCATATTAGTAGTATATTGTTCAATGCTCTATGAATGTTTACACTCAGCATGATATATTCTAGGAATACAAATATGCATACAAGCAATATCATTTACTATTTCAAATAACAACTCAAATACTTATCTTTTATGTTTGTGTGGTTGCCTCCCGCTTGATTTTCTATATTTCTTTTGAACTTCTATTCATTTTGTACCACTGTGCATGCTCAAGTGTGCACTAGTGTCATCCTCATGATCTCATACACAAACATACATTCATTAGTATATTCTCAAAACATTCTAATTCTAAATAATCTTGAATATGTATAGTCATGATCATTAGTATTCAAGGTTTCAAGGAAGTCTTCTTTTACTCATGCATATTCTTGTTTGATCATAGTACTCTTCTGGTTAATTAAATCATCAAGACAAGAGACATAATATGCATAAAACCTTGATTACTAACTTTATGAATAAGCATAACCAATCATACCAAGTATACTTATATAAGGGATCCTAACACAAGGTAAGATTCTAACTTGACATAAGAAAACATACCTGGATTATTATACCTGCTTAGTTATGTACAACATACCTAAATAATCTCTTCAATGATTTAGAGATCCTGAGCTAGAACCTGCATGTCTCATAGGTTAAGCATAATATAACAAAGTCATACATACCTCGTAAGTAGAACAAGATTATGGATGAGTCTTTGTCTTCATGTTGTCATGGTCATGGAACTTGATTTGTCTTTTGTGATGTCCCTATATCTTGTTAGCAGACAACATCAACCTCACACAACACCATAATGCATTAGTACAATCATATAGCCCTAATCAATGAATGTATTCGATCATTCATATGCATTCATACTGTTACTAGGGTGATAAGACAATTCTAACATTAATCAAGATTGTACTAATAAATAATATGAAGACAAACACATCATGAACTTAATCAAGAATCAGATTTCAAGACATACCTGAACCTCCTTAAGTCATACCTGTGGAGACTTCTTGTAGTCTTCTTATGTAAGGCCTTAGCCTCAACTCCCCCTGAAACTTGATCTGGAGCTTGATTAGGGTTTGCTAGAGAAACCCTAAAAATTCAATCTTTGACTTTCACACTTCTGAATGGATGGAAGGATGTGTCTTGCTAGCATACTTCAATTTTGAAATCTCCAAAATTTGACCCCTCAAAATTTCCTTCGAAACTTCTGGATCTTCTAGACAGGAACCTGAACTAGGGTTTGATGAAGCCCACCCTTCTGTCCAATCAAAAGGTTCGATCCAAGGCTCTAAACTCTTATTTTTCTGAGGAGCTTCCAGCCGTGGTTATAGACTTCAAAAATTCCAACTTTTGCTGAAGCCCTAATTTTCCATCTTTCCTATCAAAATCCCGAACTGGGGTTTGATCAAGCCTGGTCTTCTACCCAACCAAAAAATTCGATCTTGGTCTCTAAATTTCAATTTTCCCGAGTAGCATTCAGCCGTGGATTCCGATTCCAAAAATTCTAACTTTCTCCGAAACCCTAAATTCCGGAAGCCATGAATGAAGGTGCTCCAAAAATAATTATGTTTTGACATAAATATGTACCTTATTGTTTCTACTGTAACTCCAAACTTTTCGCTCCACAGGGTCTGAAAACGTTTTCTATGGTAGCCTGACCTATCATCTTTCCATCCTGATAGGTCTGACCTCAATTGGATTTTTTGAGAGAGAGTTATGTCAAGTGTCGCAACGTGACCTGTTTATGGGACAAAACAGGAGATCGAACTTGTACGGCATGACACGTGTCACTAGTTCAACTTCAGCCTCTGAAAATGTTTCCTGAGATAGTACGGTCTGTGTACTACCTTTCACTTTTTATGAAATTTCATTTGGAGCTTCCTAGCCCAAGTTATGCCAACTGTCGCAACGTGACCTGTTTATGGGATAAAAAAGGAGAGCGGCATTGTACGGCGTTCCACGTGTCACTGGTTCAACTTCGGCCTCTGAAAAATTTTCCTGAGCTAGTATAGTCTGTGTACTACCTGTTACTTTTTACGAAATTTCATTTGGAGCTTCCTAGCCCAAATTATGACCTTTTTTCCTAGGTCACCTTATTTTGACTGAGATCTGGAAGAGGCAGAAACCCTAACTTGTACTGATCATAACTTACAAAGTACAACGAATCTGAGGGTTCCCTTTGGATACAAGATACCTGGAGATGTTATCTACGACCTGTAAAGGTTTCAGATCATGAACCTTCGCCAAAATGGATTTATGGCGAAAGTTCCACGATGACTAGTTTTTGCTATATAAAACCCTAACCTTCAAATTGTCGTAAGTAAAGCAAGTGTCGTAAGTGCCATACATTGCCTTCCTTCAGGTTAGCTCTGATACCATGTTAATTTTTAATATGCTAAGACAAAAAATAGCATCATTGCATTCCATTTCACAATAATAGCATATACAGGATCACTAAAGAAACAACAAGCACAGCATAAACACAAGAGACACAAATTTATCCTGGGAAACCCTCATGGGGTAGAAAACCCAGTAAAGCTTCCTCAATATAGATGACCATCAATATACAAAGATGTAACCCTGAGCATAAGCTCCTCATTCTCCATATCAGACCTCTCCTCCACAAGTGCGCCACTCTCAAGTGAGTGAGTGTGTGTCAAATGAGGAATACACCTCCTCTATTTATACACTACTCCGACTTGTCTTTTACACAAATCATGTAGGCTCGTATTTAACCAGTGGGTTAAATACCCAACTACAACTGACTGGGCCGACCCCTCTAGGGTGGTCTAATAACCCTTTGACCCACATAACACATACAGGGCCGACTCCCACTAGGGAAGTCTAATAACCCAAGTTACCACATTCCGATGGAGGAATAAACATCTCCGGATATACAATAAGATCTTCAAGGAGGAATGAAACATCTCCAGAATAATAAAGTACAAATATAATATTCTTTGAAGTTACAATATCTCAACATACCACCACTTCAAATCATCATCCTCATAAATATATATAAATGCATTATAGGCCTCTTCTACTGTCACAATCCCTTCTATTGTGTTCCAAGTCCAAGCCAACCTATCTGGTTCTATAGACAGAGTGATCCCATTTTGGTAAATTCCCTGTATGTATGTGTTCCATTCACTGGATAGAGTTCATGTGAGTCCAAGATCTTGTGTAGAGAACCGAATACTAGAACCTGTCAAGTTGAAGATATTTGTCTTATGTACATATGCAAGATAATAAAGGCCTCGACTATGTAGGTGTGGTAGCAATTATTCTGATAGTATAAAGCCAAATCCTCCACCCAAAAAAGGATCCAAGCCTAAAAGAACTCTCATACCTGTACCAACCTTCCAAGCAATCCATCGCTTAACCACATGTAGTGTAGTCAATAGATTTTTCCAGATAATGGAGGCTATTGGGGAAGAAAAGTGTTTCTTCCTCAGCCATGATACAACATCAACTCTTTTCAAATATTTCCCAGTCCATCTTGAATCGATTTGGAGCGCCATTGAGAAGGGTGTAATAGGTATTGAATGTTGTTCTTGAGGAACTGAAAACCACATAAGAACCAAATTACTTAGGGCTTTGTTATGTGCTGGCGGAGATAAATGGGAAGTAGGCGGTTTCCTTGGTGGACATTGGTGCCATACATAGTTTCATGAAGGAAGAAGTGGCTAGAAAGCTCAAGCTGTGGATTGAGCCTAGGAAAAGTTCCTTTAAGGCAATGAATTCAAGCATGGAAAAGGTGGTTGGAGTGGCTAGCCAAGTGCCTTTCAAGTTTGGTGAATTGACTGGTGAAGGGAGCTTCATGGTCATGCCAATGGATGACATTGATGTTGTCCTTGGGAAAGAGTTCATGAGGAAGGAGAATGCAATGCCTATGCCACAGTTGGATTGTTTGGAAATTCTTTTACAAGCAGAGTCCAACATCATGCCTATTGTGACGAGATAACAAATAGTTGGGAAGGTCATGTCTATGAGAGTGATGACTTCTACATACCCGATTGCAACAAACTCTCACGATGCAGCATAGACATGCCAAGGAAAAAGAAGTTGCCCAAATGACAAGATGGCAGAACCAACTAGAAGAGATTCCGTGAAACATTTAGAAGAATGATTGGATGCAGTCGGGAGGATTGTGAAGTCGGTTATGAAAGGAAGGCCTACTGAATTCTACTTGGCTATGGAGGAAGGAAAGATTCGAAAGATGAGATGCACAACAATGACCCAAACGTATGAAGGGGCACCAAGCAGTGGTGCGAAAGCTTTAGATGCAGGTGAGCATGAATGGATTAACAACCCATAAGCATGATGATTGTGGGAAGAAGGTGATGGGAATATTGGTGGTAACTTTCCTCTTCTACTATACTTGAGTAGAAGGTCCGCAGAACAACCAAGAGAAGGTAGTGATTTGGGATATGGCCAAGGGAGTCGTCCTCCATTTCTTTCTCATTAGGTAATTGTGGCACGATATCACTACCTTTGGCGTAGGTAGATGGGGCCTCGAGTGCCTTAATTAGGAGGCACACTAGAAGCAAAGCCAATAGGTTCTTTGACAACAGGTCTAAGTGCCAAGGTGGGTGAAGTAGCATGCTTCTCCACAATGACGACATAGGTCATTGAGTTGTGGAGAGTTCACGCAGTAGCATTGGAATGGAAAAACTCAGGACTTAGATTGGATGGCCTAATCAACCAAACAATTGTTGAGATACAGGGGTAGATTGAACATGTGGACTTGTGAATGTCACTTGATTGAAGCTCTTGAGAATTTAGCCTCCCTTTAACATTCCTGAAATGGATGGGACAAGTAAGACCATTGTTTTCACTCTAAAACCGAGTACTTCCCCGCACAGTTGCCACTGGCCATGGTTGCATCCCTATGGGAAACATGTGTGCACACTGTGCCCTCGAGCTTTACCAAAAATCCTGTAGATTTGGGGAAGTTCCCACTTTGCCAGCCTCCATGCATCTAGTTAATGAGTTAGGCCAAGAATCCATACTTTGTATCTAAAACTGTATTGCATGAGCCATTTTCCCCAATTGCTCAATCGTCAACTCGACACCTTCCTCTGGTGCACGGTTTAAGATTATTGGGATTTATTAATATGACTACCATTGATACTACTACACTTACAATCCCAGATAGCTATCGAATTTCAATATGATTGAGAATATGCAACAACATCTGGTGAAGGAAAATGCTAAAAGTTGGCAATTTTCTTAGAATGTCCAGTGACCACTCTTGCGTTCGACTATACAAACTGGGACAAAAATGTTTTTGTAATCTTAATTTTTAGAACGATAGTGCTACTTTAACTTTTGATTTTGTTGCCCTTATTGGTCGGTATTGAATAGAACAGGAACTTCAACCATCTATGCATCTCCTCTCTACTTGGTCTCCCTACGTTTTACTTATGCTTCACAACCCATCCTCTACTCCATCATACCATAGAGTTAGTATGTATAACAAGATATATGGGAAGGGCTATAGAGAAGGAGCATCCAGGGTCCTTAATCAACTATTGAGAACAAAAGTTTCCCGGAGTCAGATAGTTCTCTTTGCTCAAACCATAGCATAGCATGTAACATGTAAGTAGCGCTTAAACTTATTCTATCCCAGGTACATGTGGAATTCATAGTGTCGAATGAAAACTGAAAACATATATTGTTTTCATTGGAATTTAATTCTATTGTAGGGTACACAATTAGAGTGACAAAGAAACTTGCTATTGGTTTTCAATCCAATCCAACTTCTTTGTTGAATTGTTCTCTCTGATAGACTTGCAAGAAGGAGGATTATAAATGGAATAGGAAACGCAATTGTTTGATAGAGGTGCATGAAAGTGAATTATGGTCCTCAATTCAATGAAGTAAAAAAAATTTACCATTCAGATTCTTTCCCTTCACCTTTTTTACCGCCTTTCTGCATACATCTCTATTGTTCACTAATTTAGCAGCAGATATAGACCAGACTCAATGCCCAATGTTTTTGGCTTCTGAAACAGTTTCTTCCTTTTTGGGCTTACATTATCATTTTTTCCATTGTTAAGTAGGCTAGATTTTATGTAGGCTATAATTTATATTAGTATGAAAAACGCTAGTGATTTACAAAGATTGAACTTTTCCAAGAATAAACATCACATTGCTTTTAGAAGAGTTGAAGAACCCAATTCTTCATCGAGCTTGTATTGTTCGAAGCAGCCTAGGAACCCATTGTAAGAGGTATTAAATATTATTATACTGGTTAAAATTTGGATTGGAAGTGGGCTAGCAAGCTAACTGTAGCTACACTGATGCAGAAAGAAAGATCTATAAAATTAGTTATGGAAATTCACATTGAACATATGGAAAGTGGATTTTCTATGTGTCTCCTAAGTTATGTTTCACTAATAAATTCCTCATGTTCAGGAAAATCATGAAATAGTAAAATAGTATTAATTTTGGCTGTAAGGATGAAAGTTGGATTGGAATGGGGTTAGCAAGTTAATTGTATTATTATACTAGTTAAAAGTTTAAGAGGTGAGATCAATTTGGGAAACTACTGAGATGGCAAAGTTGGCATAGTGCCTAGAGACTAATCCGCTAGATCAGGTTGAAATATGGTTGTGTTATATGACCTATATAACATTCAATGCCACCATATCCATTGCAAAATAGAGCCTCTCGACTTTACTACGTAAATAAACAATGAAATTTTGATGTACTAGTACATTTTCAAATGAAAAGAATGAATTATTTTTACATGTCTGCATTGAAGGGTTCAATCTCTCATAGCCAATATCTCATAACCCTTCAAAGTGAAATGGGACCCCACCCTTCAAATTTGATCCCGTTATTTTGTTTTGGTTGTTCGTAATTTTTAGTTTTTCAATCTAAAATATTTATTGGAATTTGAACAACACATTGTATAATTTTCTTTGAAAGAGGGAGGGAAATTTGAAAATATGTAGGGAGGTCGCAGGGATGGCGACATGTCTTTCTTCGCAAACCCATTTGGTTCAAAAAAACGGGGGAAATGTTTTCTCCAGCATTTTTGACCGTGACCCTTTCGATGATCCCTTTTTCACGAGACCATTTGGAAGCAATTTTGGGATGGGTAGCATGTTTGGGACGGAAGGACTCTTCGGCAAACAAAATGGTTTCTTTGATGACCACGAGTATCAGAAGCCACGGGTAATTCTACAGAGAAATTGATTTATCATTAGGTTAATTTGATTTTGTGACTATACTGTATGGGCCTTGATTTCTCAATTTATTGTTTCTATAGAAGTGGGAGGGATGCTCAATTTGTTTTTGTCACAACCCCCAATTTCATAAAAATGTAAAATTTCTCTAAGCGTCTAATTGTCATTAAATGCTATGCGGAAATATGTACTACATTTATAATTATTGTTTTAATAAAAGCGTCATACTAATAATCCCATAACTTTTTAATATTGTACTTAGTAATAAATCCTTGCTTACCAACACAAAGCTTCCCTAATTTATTGTAAGCCACCGTAACTATCCAGATACAACTATTTTCTTATCTAAAAGCATACCTTAACCAATTTCTTTTTATTTGCATAAAGGTTTATAAGTAAACATGACCAATACACTGAAATATACTAATTCGTAATGTCGACGAGTTACGTCTTAGAAACCTTAAATATACATAACATTTCTTCTTAAAAGTATAAGAAGTACATTTCATAATCAATTTACTAACTACTTTCTCATGCAAACTAATTATACCTAATCATGGAAAATGTCAAACCATCATGACCCTTAAGATAATTTAAACAAATACGACACATAAGAGCAAAACCTTCATACACAACCACAAGACATAAAAGACACATACAAAAGTACATTTTCACGTGGTTCACCCCCATCTTGGGCTACGTCCACAAAAGGCTTGAGTTTTTATTAAATAAAATAGAGCGTTTACAACTTGCAACTTAGTGATTGCATAATTTCAACCTTCTCAGCCATAGGGTCTTCCGATCAAGGAGAACAGTTCCTAGACATCTAATTTCTAACATGCCATAGAAATCTATTAAATATTTATTCCTTAACTATATATGATTAAGTTATGCATGGGCAAAAACCCTTTATCATTATTCAGCTTATTATCCAACCTTTTATATACTTAATCTATTATTAAAATCCATTTCTCATATAAACCCTTTCAACAATATTTTATTCATAATAATAATAAAAGAAAATGTAGACATAGTATCTATAAAATATATATATACATGTGCATACTGAAAAAGGGCTTATGCTAAATGTATTTCAAAAATACATAATTTAAATACTAGTATATAGTAATATACATCAACACAACTTGCCTTCATACCAGCATAATAGTAAGGATAACTATAATTATCCCCAAGTGTCCCTCTTAACATTTCCGAACTAATACATCCTACTATTCTTGTTAAGATACAAGTATAAAAATTCATATTTCTATTTTAATATGTTACTATCTTTTAACATGAATAATTAAAAAAATTATCTTTCACTTTAATAAAGTGATGGATGAAACTTTATATATAACAACAATGTATTATTTTAATTGCTCTATATTATTTCCTTTCTACTATATAAATATTGTTATACTCCTATTTATGAGAGTACCTAAGACATGTCTCCTCTCCACATAACTCTCGACACTTTTACATATCATACTATATAATACATTATGAAATATCCATACCATATAAATGCATTAAAATAAAGTGAGCTTACTATATAAGATTTTTTTAGCTAAAGACCGCAATACTATGTATACATAAATAAGCTAGAAGTACTTCTACTTGTACCAATTACTTTCTCAAGAGTAATTAAAAGTGAAAATTATAATGACCAAACATTATTAAAGAAACAACCTTAGCTTAAAAGAACCCTCCGAGAGATTTCCATACGATTGTATTGTTAACTAATACTAATGGTATTTGCGATGTAAATCATATAAACATCTTTCCTTACGAAAAGAATATAAACCTCGAGTTGTTTTACCCACAGAGACCAAATTCTGTTCACAACTAAGTAAGTTTCTCCGTGATAGATACAAAGAAAATAATTCGAAAAGGGGATTTTCAAGTTCAGCTCCTATCCCATGCAGAGAGCATTCATACCACCTAACGCCCTAACTCTTTGCCCATCCTCCCCTCCTTAGAGGTAAGGTTGTCCTCCTCCATATAGCTCTCCCCCCATACTAAAAAAAAAAATAGGTACCTTGGATACTCTACCACTTGGACGTTAAATTTTGAAGCTATGCCAAATGGTGAAAACGCTGCCAGTCCATTAATATTCTTCCAACAAGAATACGTTCCATCCCCACCAGGGAATTAATTCGAGGTTTTTGTAGAGATCATATAGATTAAGGTTGTCGAGCGTCTTAAAGAAAACGTGGGGCATCTACATACATGCTAATCACCCGTCGAGGCAGCAACGCCCAAGTAAATTCTACTCGAAAATTCAGGGGAGGTCACTCACATTTTCTTTTATCAGCCAACAGTAGTGGCGCTGGATACTGCCCGAATGGAGGTGGAGACAAATTTCTCAAGTATCTAAGCCTCTAAGGAAACAATCTTTCCAGACCTTCGAGTCCCTTTTAGATATATATATATATATATAACTATTTTTTTTTATAAGTTTTGTTTACTTTTCTTTCCATAGATTTAGGATATGTATATGGCCATATTTTGCCATTACACATAGGTTTTGTATAATTTACTCTTCCATAACAATATATTTAGCTTCTAATATAGGTCGAATTTAGCTTTTAACTATCTTTTAAACTTATATATATAAACTTTTTGTAAGTACCTTTTTAAATTTTGATAAGGCTCTTTATTAACCTTGCACTTATTATTGGTTAAAGAACTTTCCCCACATGGTATGATTCACTTAAAGGAGTACTTCTCCTTCCTTTTACTTTCCTAGGGTGGCTATAACACATAGCTTTTTAATGAAAACCCCTTGAGATAACATGTGGGTATTTGGTACCACGGATTAAGATGAACTTAGTTTACTCATGACCCTCCCTAAAAGATATGACACCTTTTAAATTAATTAGCCTATCTAGTGATAATTAACTATCGTATGCTAGTTATAACTTTCAAGGTTTACTTGTAACTCACTATCCTTCAAGTTCCCGTGGCAATAGGACGTTATCCATCATCAAATGTTAGATTTTGGAAGGCTATCATGCTTTTTACCTTTTTCATTTAGTGGCTTCACTCTCTCGTCGCTTTAGTTGCGTATGTATTTAACGTAAGTCTTAAGAACAATTTACAATAATTACTTTCAAGGTTAGTAGTGGGGCCTTGGCCTTGAGCTCCTCACCAGGCCATTTACATAATTGCAATTACATTTACAAAAATAATAATAATAGGAGTTGAAATCGAGGGATGTTACAGTTTTTCCATTTGAGGCAGGATTTCATAAATGTATACTAAGGATAGTGAATTTAATAACTATGGAAGGATATTATGTAGCCTGCTCGAAGGGGTCCTGTTCCTGATGGAACCGACCTCCCCAATTTTTTTGGAAAATGAAAGGGCCCCTCCTTTACTTTTAAGAGGAAGCTTGTCTCAAAATCTAAGGCCATCATAGTTTTCTTTTTCTTTTTCTTTTCTCTCTTACTTAGCCATTTTTTCTTGCTTGTTTCACCTATGAGTTATCTTCACCTTTTGCCTCAGTAAATCTCGGTTTTCTTTCCCGAAATGGCAGAAATTTTGGGTCATTTTGTCCGCCATTGCGGACGTTTTTGGATAAATTTTCCGCGACGACGGAGAAACTCGCATAAGTCTCCAGAAACTACAAAGAGTCCGACGCAGCGGAGGAATTAGAACATTTTTCTCGCAATGGCAGAAGAACAAACCGCAAGTCCTCCGCAATGGCGAATGAATTTGCTCAACTTTCCCACAACGACGAATGAAATGGTCCTCCTACTTTTCATTATTTTGCTTCCTGGCCTCCGGAACAACTGGCTTAACTTTTCTGCAACAACAGGTGGACTTGCCTAAATTCTCCCGTTTCGCAGCCTCACGCTTTCCAATAGCGGGCAAACTCAGATAACTTCTTCGTAATGGTGGACAAGTTCGGATTTTCATCCCGCAACAGAGGAACACTTAGCCATCTCCTCCCATTTTGGATAGTCATATTAAATATCAAAAGGCATCGATTTGACCCTGCTAGTACGGATCACTTAACCCCGTTTTAATTTTTGCACCTGCCCTATTAATGGCTCGCACGTGTCAGACCCTATATATAGGCGGTAACCCCATTGAAACATTTCATTGTTCTCATCCATTGAAAGGTTTCTCCCGTTTCCAGTCGAATTCGCACGCATCAGCCATAGGATCACCGGCCTCATCGCAACACCTACGTCCTCTTTCTTAATACGTTAGTACATTCTGGCTCCTCTTGAATGCTTTCGTAAGTGAATTTTTGTCATGGTCACGTCTTTGATCATTCAGCCAAGCCATTGCGTGTCTCTAACCCACCCACGGCATAGGATTATCTGCATCCCACTGAACCTACCCAACTGGTTTTCTTGAGAGCATAAAGGTCTCTTTTGACTTGTTGAGAAATTATCAAAGCCACGGCCTATCCCTAATTCGTTTTAGAGCCATTTGGTGTCATAGGATTGAAAACAGTCCGTCTATCCTTACCAAAAGACTTGAGTCTCGTTGTCATGCTATTTGATTAAAGATCACATTACACTCTGTTTGCGTTTATTTCATATTTACAACATGATAGTCCCAAAGATATACGATTTGAAAAGGATACATAGGAAGTTGCATTAACGTAAATATGGTGTAATCTTTGCGAATGAAATCTGCATTTACTTTATGTTAGACGCACCAAACTAGGAAGATTGGTTGGCGTGCATGCTAGTAGTTTGCTGACACCACATCATACTTTATTTCGTCTACCTATGTATTTTCATTGGTCAGGATTATCAAAATCACTAAAGGTGGCAAAAGAAAATCTAAATCAGCCATCACATAATCCACTAAAGATGCAAAGGTTGAGACCACTTATCAGGATACTAAATACATTACAGGCGTACCACCGGAGGTCCAATGGGGTGACTTATATCGGATGATAAGGGATCAAGAAATCCTGGATGTCATGTTAGAAGAAGAATATCTATACCGGAACATCAGGACATCCTGCATATCAAAGGAAGCCACCCGCCCTGAGCTCTTTCCTTGCACGGAGGTAGTCGATTGGATTTTGCAGCACACAGATGCCCAATAACGAATTCTTTCAGATAGTAGAAGGGATGCCTTCACGTCTTTCACCCCTGCTTATGTCTCGACAGCTTATAAGTTACCCCACCCAACTCAGCGACTAAGTGATGAATGGTTGGCACAGGTCGAAATGGACAACCTGGAAACAGCACGGAAGCTCCTCGTTGTAGGCAAGCAGTTCAGAAAAAGGAAAATGAAGAGTATGAGGTTCAAAACTTGAGGCCTCCTTTTAGGATGATTCCTCTTATGTCAAGCAGAATCTTTAGCAGACCTGATGGAACTATGTTTATGCTTCAATGGGTACCCATTATCCATTATGTAGCCTTCTGAGGAACTATTTTCAATTGGGATGACATGATTTCAGAAAGTCTGGCATCAACTATAACTGCTGCACAAGAAGGGATGGAAACAAATAGGTCATAATTCTACATGCCATCTTATTTGGTAGACTGTATTGTGGCAAAGCATCCCTTTCCAAAACTAGGATGCATTTGGAACCAGGCCGAAGGCCCGGTATATACCACATATAAAATCTTTTGGGTGCAGAACTACATGTGGCATTACAAGACCATTTGTGAGGAATCCATCATGCCCCTCTATCAGCTAATGTTTAACGAAGAGCCTAATTTCCTATCGAAAAATGCCATGTCCGTTCTAGAAAACTAAGATGACTTTTATTTTTCAAAGGATGGCACCTACATCAGAATGTATGGAGGCTCAAAACCCCCATACGTCTTGCCTAAGTATGCCACTAACTACATAGTTCACAAAGAGGCGGTGTGACAAGTATTCCTCGATGGGATTGGTGGTAAATTATACAACAGGAAAAAGGCTACTTTTCCACATTTACCCATCTATTTGGGGGCTTATAAGTTCTCCAAGATGGCATCAGCAGAATAATTTATAGCAGAACTAAGGGGATTTCATTTTGGGGAAAGAATCTTTCAAAAAAATGATAGACAAGGCAAGGTCGCCCAACATTGCAAAACAATACATTCTCCCTTTGAATATGCACATTACTATGATTCGGAGGAGGAAACATACAAAGGAATCAACAATATGACCGACCTGCAAATTTGCCAGCACAGTAAAAATGGGGCTAGCTCTAGTTCTGCGATTCTCAAAAGATCAGAACAACATCGAGAGAAGGAAAATTCAGGAGCCACTAAAGCTCTCCCTAGAGAGGAACAAAGACTCCTGCAACAAGCTGAGGAAATCCATAAAAAACTTGAGGAGAGGGAAAGAAAATCCCAAGAAGATAGACTCCAGGAAGAAGAAACCCAGATAAGCCAAGCAGCTAAAGATGAAGCTAGACGGGCTCAGCAGGAAGAGAGGATTAGGCTGGAGGAAACTACTAAGCAAGAAGAGGATGAAAGGCTGAGAAAGTCAGCAGAAGAGGAGGCACTGAAGAAAGAAGAGGAAGAAAAGAAAGCAAAAGAGGATGTTGATCCTAAAATCCCAAGTATTCAAGTCCTTGATGTCAATATCCCTATTGAGAAGCTTCCACTTGTAGCCTTCACACCATCTAAGGGCAGCACGGTATCTACATGGGGTAGTTTTGCCTTTAACAGGAAAAGGAAATCTATCATCAAAGAGACAATTACTAGTGTCAAGAGGACTTTTCAACCTGATATCGTCACCAGGCATGAAACCACCGTCATGCAGGGTACTTAGAACGAAGCTAAGCTCATGGCATCAATCTCTGTAGCATCTATGATGGCAATAGTAGACAATGCCAATATATTGGAAGAGGAATTGAAGCAGGAAAAGGAGAAAGCCCGCCAATTACAAGAGGTTGTGGTTAAAGAAAAGAATTATACAAATTTGATGATCGAGAAGAATGATGCTCTCGCGTCTCAGAGGGAAGGATTAAATATAAAACTTCAACAACTCGAAGCTGACAGGAGAGCCCTGGAAATGCAGGCAAGGGCACTAGAGGTAGAAAAGGGAGAACTCGAAGATAAAAACCTGAAACTCGAATCGGAGAAGTTTGACAATGTCCAACAGATTGATGACCTGAAGGAACACATTGAAAAGTTGCAGGAAGGCAATGAATATTTAGAACGGCAATTGGAACTGGAAAACAATAAAAGGGGAGACATTAGTCCCTTTCACAAGCAACCCTGTGAGATAATAAGAAGGACTTATGGCTTCCAAGAACTCCTACTAGAGGAAATCTACAAATTAAATGCAATAATCGCCAAGGTAAAGGAAATCAATGTCGAATCCACCAGGGTCAAGAGGAAACATGCACGTATCAGTGGAGAGATTAAGAGACACATTGAGTGGAGAGAAGGGAAATCAGAATTCCCGACAACTCTTCCCCTTAAGTCTGTTGCCGAATATAGAGTAGATGTGTGCACCTTGGACTATTTTAAGGATTACGGAGTAAAGTTGGCCACCATAACCCTAGCTACTTATGAACGATGTAAGAATTTGTATTCTAAAGTACGAACCACATAGGAAATTTGTCAGATGGCCATTCCCCAGAGAATAGAAGAATTCCCATATAGAGCACAATGTTTATCTGACCTGAATGAGGGGCTCAAGGAAAAAAGTGAATATGTGTAGAAGCTGGACATATTGACCACAGAGGACCTGTACCAATTTATCAGCCAGGTTACCATTCATAAACACTTCCTAGAAGAAAGTCTCCAAGCCACTATGGCAGAAATGATTATCCTAGCAGAAGAGCTTGCCAAGCAAGAAGTGTCTCTCAGATTTATGATTCCCTTGGTTGGAGTCAATATTGTAAAGGAAACGAATTAGTGGGGAAATTACATAGCAGAGGTAGACAAGGAACTGGCAGCCAACCAAGCTTCGACCTCAAACATTGTTCCAGTTGCTGCAGTAGCGTTAGTTTTAGAAGAAGAGCCAGCGGTCTCAAAAACGCCCAAGCCAACCAAGGAGCCAGCTCAAGGATAGCTCGCATTTGCTAACGTCTAATTGGTGAAAGCCAGCATGCCTCTTTGGTTTCTATTTTATGTGTATACCTTTGAATTATTAAAATGACATTTGGGTTTTTACTCCCGTCCCTATTTTGGGATATTTCTCCTTTTTGTAATATCAACACTATAGGACAAATCAAAAGAATGTAAATGGTTAGGGTATAGGTGGCAACTCATGGAGCATTTTTGTAAAGTTATATATAGCTAGTTTAGAGAGGAAGAAAGGACTTTTGGCAGGTGAAAGAATTTCTTCTTATGTAGAAGAACTACTTCAGCTACATGAATAGAGAAAACCATTTTGGCCCATGGAAGTTAATGCATCGTTTTGCTTTGAGTGCGATGGGAGTTCTACTAAACTATTTATGCATCTTTCATATACATTCAGTGAGATCTTTCCTAGCTATGTGAATTAATTCTATGCTATGAATGATTTTTACTTCTTGGCAAAAATTTTGCACATTATCGGTGATGGAATGTTTTAATATAATCAAAGCTATCTTTGGTATCATTTATATTCTGCTGAAAATGTTTTTATGAGATTAAATGGCTATCTATTTCAATATTTAAAGGTTACTTTCAGTTTATTGCTCCTTGCAAGGATAGGTTAATTTAGATTCGAAGTTAGCTTAGAACATGTTTGTTTAAACACATGTATTTAATTTAGGGCATATGCATATCACCTTAAATATAAAATATATAAACAATGGATTGGGCTGCAACCAGTAAAATAAACAAATATTTAAAACTCACACCGTAGCCGGTCCATTAACCAGACGGATTGCCTACACCAAACAATGGACAATCTAATTGGGATTGTCTACTGGGGAGAATCCCTTACTGATTTATGCAACGATTTTCGAGGCATCAACAGTTTTTGGCGCTAGAAGGAGGGCCACCAGTGCATGGCTGGCAGAGGAGACCCTTTTGTTATAAACCTTTCCACTGAAAACCCTTCTGAAACAGCTATCCCTGACATTCCATATCTAGAATCAAGAAATCAAGAAAAACCCAATTACGAGACAGAACAATAAGAAACATTGTATGCTGTCCCTTTTAAGGAAGTAAACCTCTTCAAAAGACATACTCGCTCCTATGTTAGAAGTCTTGGAGGACTAACTATTGTTCCCCTGTTACCCAGAATCAGAACTCTTCAAAAAAAACCTCAGTGTACAAGAGATTCCATTCTAGTTCAGAGTCTAGAAGAATTATTGGATTTATCTCTAGAAGAAATTACTGAACCATTCGACGAAGTTAGTCCTGAGACTCCCACAAACCAAGAACAACAACACACTCCAAGGAATAATCCTCATAACTTGCCACCACATACACCACCGCATTCTCCACCAAGAGTTATGGTTGTGCCTGCATGGAGAGAAAGAGGAGCATTAAACGTTGTTGGACCTTTCCACGATTTTCCTAAAAACCTAGAAAAGGTTCTGCCCAAGTACGACCCTGGCAAAGGGATTTCCGCTGAGGACCACCTCAAAATTTTCTATTTAGCCTTGAATCTTCTTAATGTAGAATATGAAGACGTGGTCTATTGCCTTTTACCTTACACGTTTGAACCCAAAGTATCCTCCCGGTACTTTAGCCTGCAAGCTAATTCGATAACTAGTTGGGAAGATTTTGAGAAGTGTTTTCTAAAAAAATATGGAAATCAGGAAACTGTAGCTACTCTTATGAAAGAATTGTTGTCTATGAGAATGGAAAAGAATGAGAAAGTCCAAGAGTTCAATCAAAGATTCATGACACTGATAAACAATTTTAGTGATGTAACAAAGCATGTTGAGGAATGCTTGGTAGAATATTACACAACAACCCTTAAATCTCCACTAGCAATGTTCATCAAAAGAACGAAAAAGGTTACCCTGACAGAAAATTTTGAAGAAGCAAAGAAAGTAGAAGAACAAGCCGACAGCATCGCCAAACATGCTCTAGATGCAGAGGTCAAGCCGACAGTTGTTAAAAAAAAATTCTTGTTATCTAAGGATAAAGAAGAGCCTGCAGCAGATTTAGAAAGTGTCATAAAAATGATGCAGAAACTTTCCAATGAAGTTATAGATTTAGAAAAGGATAAGGCAACTAGCTTATCAAGGCCACCTTTCAATCCTTTCTATAAAAAGAAAGAAGAAAATGGACAGTCAACCCCACCGATAAACAATTCTGCTAGATTAAACTTAAATGAAATAGGCATGGACCACTTCTGCACTTTCCATCAAGAACAACACTTGAAAAAAAGCTTCCCACAGTGGATCAATTCGATGAGTTTAGTAATGAACCAAATGTTAGATGCACAAATGCCTGAGCGAATAAATCCTCAACAAGAACAAATTCCTGAGAGGGAAGAGTCTACTCCCGACACTACGATGATCCTCTGGGATTGGACTCCTACCCAAGAACCATCTCACGAAGATTTCGTAGATGAAGTAGAAACAACATCTATTAACATCACTACCAGAAGTAAAGGCCCAGTGATTGACCCTGTAGTAGAAGCACCTAAAGCCAGGACTATTCAGATACCGAAAAGGCACATAACTGTCATTCCACCCCAACCCAAGACAAATCCAGTGGTCGCTCCCATAGTGACTAAGGAGCCAAAATCAGAAATAACCAAACAGCCACAAGCTTCTTCGAACAAAACAAAAAATCAATCGAAAGTTTCAAAGGAATGTGACATGAGCTATGATATAATCGAAGATATTAAGAAAACGAAAGCAAATGTTTCTATTTTTTATATGTATAGCTTTCCACAACAAAGAAATAAATTGATGGAGGCTTTTGACCCACAAACAAGTACTTCATCAAAAGACACCGATGAAAATCCAAAAATTAATGAAGCAAGCATTGGTGGAAAATCCAAATCTCAAACTCTGCCTTTCCTCTTAACTTTTGAGATTTTTAATCACAATGTTCATAATTGTTTTGTAGACTCCTGTGCTAGTTCAAATGTCATGCCTCTGTCTATTTGCAGGAAAATTAATGGGAAACCTATCCCTTCCCCATCTCAAATCATTCAATTAGACAGAACTGCTGTTAAGGTGATTGGTGAATTGAAAGATGTGCTTATTAGGTTGTCATCCGATTCTAGAGTGTGTCAATTCATTGATATATAATGGTGGTCGATATCCCTGAGGCATATTGTTTAATTTTGAGTAGGGATTGGTATGCAAAACTGAATGATTATTTTGCAATGGATTGGTCTCATTTGTGGTTGCCATATCAAAATAGGCAAAATCAAATCAAGATATTATTAGAACCACACATGAAACAGAATGTTACTCAGTTAGAAGAAAAAAATGAAGCTATAGCATTTTCATCTTCAGTGTTAGAGAACTATTTCTTAGAAATTGAACCTGGAAATTATCAATCAGAAGACGTTAGCCATGAATCAGACAAACAGTCTGATTTCCTTCATTTTTCACGGACTGATGATATTGACTATAACATAGTGAATTTAGTTACTAACTTAGGTAGCAATAATGACACTAACTTAGTTAGAGAAGAAGAAAATATTTTATGGACTCTTTACTTTGATGGCTCCAAAAATCAAGAAGGATCCGGAGCCGGTGTGTTTTGATCGAACCTGGACAAACTAAGCATTTTTTATCTTGTAGATTAGAATTTGAATGTACGAATAATACTGCCAAATATGAAGCTCTAATTCATGGATTAAAGAAAGCCATTGGTCTTAATGTCAAATTTTTGAAAGTTTTTGGTGATTCTGAAATTGTTGTTAAGCAAATAAGGAATACAATTCATTGTCTTTCACCACATCTAAAGGGCTATCAAGCTGAAGTTTGGAATTTAATTTCATGTTTTGATGCTTTTAATATCATTTCGGTCCCAAGATTGCAAAACGTTGCGGCTGATCTATTAGCCACTTCTGCTTCCAGGTTAGTGCCTACTAATAATAAATGTTCCATTGAATTAATTTTCAGGCGTTCTGTTCCGGACAACATTACAAATCTCAGGGTATTTGATGATGATGATCAAATTATCAGTTTCTTAACCAATGAAGATGCTTTTCAGGAAGCCATCATAGAAGAAGAGAAGCATGATTCAAATCTACAAAATAAAGATTCTGTAAAGGGAAAATTCATGCCCAGAGGAGTAAGAACTTTGGAAGCATTGTTCGATTTACAAAGCAAGTTTAGGAGACCTATAAATGCCAAAACCCACAGCTCCTCCATGCTACACAAATTAATAAACCTGGGCACAAAGGCCAAACCAAAATATATTAACCTTGGTAAGTGCTGCACACCGGGCGAGAGAAGAAATTTCATCAAACTTTTCCAACAGTATAAAGATGTGTTTGCTTGGACTTATGACGATCTGAAAACATATGACACTCGTATAATCCAACATATAATACCAATGAAAGTGGGCCTCAAGCCATTTCACCAGCAATTAAGAAGGATGCACACAACACTTGAGCCTCTAATTCAAAAAGAATTGAAGAAGTTGTTGGACACAAAGATTATTTTTAAAGTCCGACATTCTGAATGGGTGGCTAATTTAGTTCCCATGCGGAAGAAGTCGGGAGAAATCATATTATGTGTAGATTTCTGGAATTTAAACAGATCTTCTGATAAAGATAACTATCCTGTGCCTCCAATGGAACAAATCTTGCAGATGATGTCGGGATCAAAACTTTTCTCCCTTCTAGATGGTTTTTCTGGTTACAACCAAGTGCTAGTAGCAGAAGAACACTGACTCACGACCAATTTTTGCACAAAGTGGGGAACCTTTGCATATCAAAGAATGCCTTTTGGCCTAATTAATGCAAGAGCTACATTTTAGCGAGCCATGGACATTTCTTTTCGAGTATTGGGAGGTAAATGTGTAGTAGTATACTTAGATGATGTGACAGTTTTTTCAAAGAAAAGAGAAGACCATGTTGTTCACCTTGAGAAAATCTTTGATCGTTGTAGGAAGTATGCCATCTTTTTAAATCCTAAGAAGAGCATTTTCATTGTTCTTGAGGGTAAACTTCTTGGTCATATCATTTCAAAGGAGGGAATCTCAATAGACCAAGAGAGATTTCAAGCTATCAATAAGATTCCCATGCCCCATAGCAAGAATTCCATGCAATCATTCATGGGCACCATAAATTTTGTGTGAAGGTTTGTACTGGATTTCGCTCAGATTGTTAAACATTTGCAACAAATGGTTAAGCATAGTGTACAATTTTAATGGATTGAATTAGAGAAAGTTGCATTTAAATAAATCAAAGCTGCCATAGCTAAGGCACCTTCTTTAAGAAGGCATGACTTCGATAAATATTTTATTATGTACACATTTGCCTCTGATAACTCTCTCGCAGCTGTGCTCACCCAAAAGGTAGAATCAGGATACGAATACCCAATTTCTTTTATGATCACTGGCCTGCAAGGCACTGAACTAAATTATCTGGTTGTAGATAAGCAAGCTTACGCAGTGTTCAAAGCAGTAAAACAGTTCAGGCCATGTATTCTAAAAAATAGAACTAAAGTCATCATTCCTCACCTTGTTGTTAGATCTCTATTTGTTCAGAAAGAATTGGGAGAAAGGAGAGGAAACTAGGTTACTGCTCTTCAAGAGCTCGACTTAGAATTCAAGCCGGCCACCATCATCAAAGGTCAAATCTTATGCAAGCTGCTTACTGAAAACCCAACTGACGAGGAGCTAGATTGGAGGAATGAAGCTGAGCTAAATGTGATTGATGTATGTCAAACTTTTACAGCTCTGGAATCTTGGTACATGGGCTTAGTGCACTATTTATAGTCCGTTTACTTACCAGAACACTGGAGTCCGAAGCAAAGAAGAGCCCTCCGTCTGAAATCAGCAGCTTATCAGATCATTGAAGGAGTACTCTTCAAAAACAACTATGATGGTGTTTATCTCAGATGTTTAGAAAAGGGAGACGCTGGAAACGTGGTCAAAGAACTACATGATGGACTTGTTGGAGGACATTAGTCCGGGGATACTACAGCACACAAAATTCTCAGAACATGATACTATTGGCCTACTATTTTTAGGGATGGTCATTCCTATTCCATAAATTGTGAAGTGTGTCAAAGAAGTGTTGGAAAGCTACCTAAAGCAGTAGGTCCTTTGTAGCCAGTTATCATCATTGAACCATTTGAGCAATGGGGTATAGATATTATTGGCAAAATAAATCCAAACTCCTCGCTGTAGAATCAGTACATTCTGACCGCTACAAATTATTTTACGAGATGGGCCGAAGCTATTCCCCTACAAAAAGCTAACGAGGATGCGGTTATCAACTTCTTGGAAGAAAATATCATAACTAGGTTTGGGGTTCCAATTTCTCTAGTTTTTGATAATGCACCTTATTTTTCATCAATAAAGATTAATGAGTTCATGTATGAGAGAGGAATTAAATTGCATTACTCAGCCAATTACTACCCTCAGGGAAATGATTTAGCTGAGGCTACCAATAAAAATATCCTCTGAATCCTGAAAAAGACTGTGATCGAAAATCAAAGAAGCTGGCACATAGATCTTCCCCATTCCCTATGGGCAGACAGAGTGACGCCTAAGAATGCCTTAGGAGCTTCCCCTTTCAACCTGTTCTATGGCAAGGAGGCTATTCTCCCTCCAAATATTTTACTCCCATCTTTGAAATTGGCCCAAGCCTCCCGAGGTTCTAGTAGTCAAGCCTTACAGTCCAGGATTGATACCCTGTCGAAACTTGAAGAGTCACGGGAAAAGGCCAAAGAATGGTTTCATCATCACCAAGACATAGTCAAACAATGGTTTGATAAAAGGAAATCTGGTAAGAGAGCTTTCGAAGTAGGGGACTTAGTTGTAAAATAAGATCACCAACACAACAGTAAGGGAATGAACACAAAGTTTCAGCACCTATGGGTCGGCCCTTACCAAATCTATGAAAAGCTTGGCCCATCAACCTATAGAGTGAAAGATTTACAAGGAGAGGAACTAAACCTCCCTCTCAATGGTCTTGCCTTAAAACAATATTTTGCATTAGGCCTAAGAGAGTTTTGTACATAAATAAACACTGTTTTATTTCTTTGATTTTGTTTCCTTTTATCGCTTTTAGTATGGCAATCAGTTCGATTTCTTTTACCTTTGTTTGCTTTCACTTTTGTTTTGAAGCCCCTTTGTTTCAAATAAAGCTGAGCTCAATCTTGGTGTAGCTGAGAAGTTAGACTCCAAATTAAACTCAAACGATAGTCATAAAGAAGCTCACTAATCCAAGGAAATACATGTGTAACTTTGTTTCCACTGAGTGGTTTCCCTCGATGCAGAGATTCTTTTTTTGATTGGTAAACGTGACCCCTATCAAATAACTGAGATTTAGCTTTTCCTTCTTACTATCTTAGATCTCCACTCACTCTAAAATTAATAATTGTCTCGGGGAGTTTGCTACAATAGACCCATGGAGAGGAATCATATCTCACAGATGTATGGTATTTTAAATGATCCCATGCTACAATAAAAGCTCAAAAGCTCATATCTAAGAGTCTGGTTTCCAGAAATTCTCACCTCAATCAAAGCATGGCTAAGAGACCCAAAAATCACTTTCAAATCAAGGAAGTTGTCCAAATAAATCAACTCAGTAAGGCTCTTCTCCATCCGTGAAGCTCGAAAAACAATAAATATTTCGCTCACACAAAAGGACATTGTGGATTGAAGAGCCCCTTATCAATCATAGAAAGCTAAAAAATCCATTTCTGGAAGGTTGACACGACAAAACTCATAAATTAAAAGAAACATCCAAAAGGATGCAAGATAACATGGGAATGAGGAACAAACGAATATGTCTATGAAATGTTGTTACAATCCTGTGGAGTCTTGTAAGCAGTGAACTTTTGAAAGATAGAACTTTAAAAGGAACCTCACATTTTGGCACTTAGAAAGTTGGAAGGAAAGCTAAGCCAAAGTTTCCTTTGTCCCCACTACCATGATGATAAGAGTAGTCAACGCATTCTCAGAAGCTGAGCTATGAAGACAGGATGACACACATACAACCAGTATTTTGTAAGTGTCTTGACCACATGATGAGTTTATGTCAGAGATCGGGGTCCACCAGCGAATCGCCAATTGTTTCTAATGCAAGCCCCTTCCCCCAAAATTTTGGAAAATGATGGGGCCCCTCCTTTACTTTTAAGAGGAAGCTTGTCTCAAAATCTATGGCCATCATAGTTTTCTTTTTCTTCTTCTTTTCTCTCTTACTTAGCCATTTTTTCTTGTTTGTTTCACCTATGAGTTATCTTCACCTTTTTCCTAAGTAAATCTTGGTTTTCTTTCTCGAAACGACGGACATTTTGGGTCATCTTGTCCGCCATTGCGGACGTTTTTGGATAACTTTTATGTGACGACGGAGAAACTCACGTAAGTCTCCAGAAAATGCAAAGAGTCTGATGCGGCGGAGGAATTAGAACATTTTTCCCGCAATGGCAGAAGAACTTGCTGCAAGTCCTCCACAATGGCGGATGAATTCGCTCAACCTTTCCGCAATGGTGGATGAAATGGTCCTCCTACTTTTCATTATTTTGCTTCCTGGCCTCCGAAACAACTGGATTAACTTTTTCGCAACGACAGGTGGACTTGCCTAAATTCTCCCATTTTGCAGCCTCACGCTTTCTAATAGCGGGAAAACTCGGATAACTTCTCCGCAATGGCGGACAAGTTCGTATTTTCATCCCACAATGGTGGAACACTTAGCCATCTCCTCCCATTTATGATGGTTATATTAAATATCAAAAGGCACCGATTTGACCCTGCCCATACAGATTACTTAACCCCATCTTAATTTTCACACCTACCCTATTAATGGCTCGCACGCATCAAACCCTATATATAGGCATTAACCCAATGAAAAAATTTCATTGTTATCATCCGTTGAAAGGTTTCTCCCATTTCCAGTCGAATTCGCGCGCATCAGCCATAGGATCACCGGTCTCGTCGCAGCACCTACGTCCTCTTTCTTAACATGTTAGTGCATTCCGTCTCCTCTTGAATGCTATGGTAAGTGACTTTTTGTTATGGTCACGTATTTGATCATTCATCCAAGCAATTGCGTGTCTCTAACCCACACACGACATAGGATTATCCACATCCCACTGAACCTACACAACTGGTTTTCTTGAGAGCATAAAGGTCTCTTTTCACCTGTCGAGAAATTATCAAAGCCATGGCCTATCCCTAATTTGTTTTAGAGCCATTTGGCATCATGTGATTGAAAACAGTCCGTCTATCCTTACCAAAAGACTTGAGTCTCGTTGTCATGCTGTTTGATTAAAGATCACATTACACTCTGTTTGCGTTTATTTCATATTTTCAACATGACATTCCCGAAGATATACGGTTTGAAAAGGATACATAGGAAGTTGCATTAACGTAAATATGGCGTAATCTTTGTGAATGAAATTTGCATTTACTTTATGTTAGATGCACCAAACTAGGAAGATTGGTTGGTGTGCATGCTAGTAGTTTGTTGACACCACGTCATACTTTCTTACGTCTACCTATGTATTTTCATTGGTCAGGATTATCAAAATGACTAAAGGTGGAAAAAGAAAAACTAAATCAGCCGTCACTGAATCCACTAAAGATGCAAAGGTTGACGACACTTATCAGGATACTAAATGCATTACAGGCATACCACCGGAGGTCCAATGGGATGACTTCTATCGGATGATAAGGGATCAAGAAATCCTGGATGCCGTATTAGAAGAATAATACCTATATCGAAACATCAAGACATCCTGCATATCAAAGGAAGCCACCCGCCCCGAGCTCTTTCCTTGTGCGGAGGTAGTCAGATGGATTTTGCAGCACGTAGATGCCCAATCATGAATTCTTTCAGATAGTAGAAGGGATGCCTTTGTCCTTCACCCCTGCTTATGTCTCGGCAACTTATAAGTTAACCCACCCAACTCAGCGACTAAGTGACGAATGGTTGGCACAGGTCGAAATGGACAACTTGGAAACGACACGGAAGCTACTCGTCGCAGGAAAGCAGTTCAGAAAAAGGAAAATGAAGAGTATGAGGTTCAAAACCTGAGGCCTCAATTCAAGATGATTTCTCTTATGTCGAGCAAAATCTTTGGCAGACCTAATGGAACTATGTTTATGCTTCAATGGGTACCCATTATCCATTATGTAGCCTTTCGAGGAACTATTTTCAATTGGGACGACATGATTTCAGAAAGTCTGGCATCAGCTATAACTGCTGCACAAGAAGGGATGGAAACAAATAGGTCAGAATTATACATGCCATCTTATTTGGTAGACTGTATTGTGGCAAAGCATCCCTTTCCAAAACTAGGATGCATTTGGAACCAGGCCGAAGGCCCGGTATATACCGCATATAAAATCTTTTGGGCGCAAAACTATAGGTGGCATTACAAGACCATTTGTGAGGAATTCATCATGCCCCTCTATGAGCTAATGTTTAACGAAGAGCCTAATTGCCTATCGAAAAATGCCATGGTTGTTCTAGAAAACTACGACGACTTTTATTTTTCAAAGGATGGCACCTACATCAGAATGTATGGAGGCTTGAAACCCCCATACGTCTTGCCTAAGTATGCCACTGACTGCATAGTTCACAAAGAGGCGGTGGGACAAGTATTCCTCAATGGGATTGGTGGTACATTGTACAATAGGAAGAAGGCTACTTTTCCACCTTTAACCTTCTATTTGGGGGCTTATAAGTTCTCCAAGATGGCATCAACAGAAGATTTTATAGCATAACTAAGGGGTTTTCCTTTTGGGGAAAGAATCTTTCAAACAAATGATAGACAAGGCAAGGTCGCCCAACATTGAAAAACAATTCATTCTCCCTTTGAATATGCACATTACTATGATTCGGAGGAGGAAACATATAGAGGAATCAGCAATATGACCAAGCTGCAAATTTGCCAACACAATAAAAATGGGGCTAGCTCTAGTTCTGCAATTCTCGAAAGATCAGAACAGCATCGAGAGAAGGAAAATTCAAGAGCCACTGAAGCTCTCCCTAGAGAGGAACAAAGGATCCTGCAAGAAGCTAAGGAAATCCAGAAAAAACTCGAGGAGAGGGCAAGAAAAGTCCAAGAAGATAGACTCAAAGAAGAAGAAACCTAGAGAATCCAAACAGTCGAAGATGAAGCTAGACAGGCTCAGCAGGAAGAGAGGATCAGGCTAAAGGAAACTGCTAAGCAAGAAGAGGATGAAAGGCTGAGAAAGTTAGCAGAAGAGGAGGCATTGAAGAAATCCAAAGAAGAAAAGAAAGCAAAAGAGGATGCTGATCCTAAAATACCAAGTATTCAAGTCCTTCATGTCAATATCCCTATTGAGAAGCTTCCACTTGTAGCCTTCACACCATCCAAGGGCAGCACGATATCTACATGGGATAGGTTTGCCTTTAGCAGGAAAAGGAAATCTATCATCAAAGAAACAATTACTAGTGTCAAGAGGCCTTTTCAACCTGATATCGTCACCATGCATGAAACCACCATCATGCAGGGTACTCAGAACGATCCTAAGCTCATGGCATCAATCTCTGTAGCATCTGTGATGGCAACAGCAGACAATGTCAATATATTGGAAGACGAATTGAAGCAGGAAAAGGAGAAAGCCCGCCAGTTACAGGAGGCTGTGGTTAAAGAAAAGAATTATACAAATTTGATGATCGAGAAGAATGATGCTCTCGTGTCTCAGAGGGAAAGATTAAATATAAAAATTCAACAGCTCGAAGCTGACGAGAGAGCCCTGGAAATGCAGGTAAGGGAACTAGAGGTAGAAAAGGGAGAACTCAAAGATAAAAACCTGAAACTTGAATCGAAGAAGTTTGACAATGTCCAACAGATTGACGACCTAAAGGAACACATTGAAAAGTTGCAGGAAGGAAACGAATTGTTTGAATGGCAATTTGAACTGGCAAACAACAAAAGGGGAGACATTAGTCCCTTTCACGAGCAATCCTGTGAGATAATAAGAAGTACCTACGGCTTCCAAGAACTCCTATCAGAGGAAATCTACAAATTAAAGGCAATAATGGCCAAGGTAAAGGAAATCAATGTCAAAGCCACTAGGGTTAGGAGGAAACATGCACATATCAGTGGAGAGATTAAGAGACACATTGAGTGGAGAGAAGGAAAATCAGAATTCCCGACAAATCTTCCCCTTAAGTCTGTTGCCGAATGCAGAGTAGATGTGCGCACCTTGTACTATTCTAAGGATTGCGGAGTAAAGTTGGCCACCACAACCCTAGCTACTTATGAATGGTGTAAGAATTTGTATTCTAAAGTACGAACCACACAGGAAATTTGTCAGATGGCCATTCCCCAAAGAATAGAATAATTCCCAGATAGAGCACAACATTTATCTGATCTAAATGAAGGGCTCAGGAAAGAAAGCGAATATATGCAGAAGCGAGACATCTTGACCACAGAGGACCTGCACCAATTTATCAACCGGGCTACCATTCATAAACACTTCCTAGAAGAAAGTCTCCAAGCCACTATGGTAGAAATGATTATCCTAGCAGAAGAGATTTCCAAGCAAGAAGTGTCTTTCAGATTTATGATTCCCTTGGTTGGAGTCAATATTGTAAAGGAAACGAATTAGTGGGGAAATTACATAACAGAGGTAGACAAGGCACTGGCAGCCAACCAAGCTTCGGCCTCAAAAAGTGTTACAGTTGCTGTAGTAGCGTTAGTATTAGAAGAAGAGCTAGCGGTCTCAAAAATGCCCAAGCGAACCAAGGAGCCAGCTCAAGGATAGCTCGCATTTGCTAACGTCTAATTGATTTAAGCTAGCATGCCTCTTTGGTTTCTATTTTATGTGTATACCTTTTAATTATTAAAATGACATTTGGGTTTTTACTCCCGTTCCTTTTTTGGGATATTTCTCCTTTTTGTAATATTAGCACTACAGCAAAAATCAAAAGAATGTAAACGGTTAGGGTATAGGTGGCAACTCATGGAGCATTTTTGTAAAGCTATATATAGCTAGTTTAGAGAGGAAGAAAGGACTTTTGGTAGGTGAAATAATTTCTTCTTATGTAGAAGAACTACTTCAGCTACATGAATAGAGAAAACCATTTTGGCCTGTGGAAGCTTGTGCATCGTTTTGCTTTGAGTGCAATGGGAGTTTTGCCGAACTATTTCTGCATCTTTCATATACATTCAATGAGATCTTTCCTGGCTATGTGAATTAATTCTATGCTATGAATGATTTACTTCTTGGCAAAAATTTTGCACCTTATGGGTGATGGAATGTTTTCATATAATTAGAGCTATCTTTGGTATCATTTATATTCTGTTGAAAATGCTTTTATGAGATTAAATGGCTATCTATTTCAATCTTTAAAGGTTACTTTCGGTTTATTTCTCATAATTTAAAAGTATCGCTCCTTGCAAGGATAGGTTAATTTAGATTCAAAGTTAGCTTAGAATAGGTTTGTTTAAACACATGTATTTAATTTAGGGCATATGCATATCACCTTAAATATAAAATATATAAATGGTGGATCGGGCCGCAACCGGTAAAATAAACAAATATTTAAAACTCACACAGTAGCCGAACCGCTAACCGGATGTATTCCCTACACCAAACGATGGGAGATCTAATTGGGATTGTCTACTAGGGAGAATCCCTTGCTAATTGATGCAACGATTTTCAAGGCATCAACAGGTCCTGTGATTGAAGAGCTTCCTGATGATCATGAGGATGGACATAACGGTTCGATTCAGGAGCCCATTATTGAAGATCCATATGAAGACCAAGGAAACATAGGTACAAATTTTCTCTATTTTCTAAGGAGCATAGGGATCTTGCAAATCAAAGGCCAGCTTTTTTAATTTTATCTTGCTGGGCTTGTCATTCAGTTTGGATTTGATGGTTAAACCATGGTAGTCATATTCCCACCAAGGTTCAAGTCACCAGAGAGATGCCCTTCTCTATTTGCGGTCACTCTAGAGTTATTCTTCAAGCCCTGGTGCATTGTAATGCTTTCCGACTTGGGGAAAGGCACGGTTGATGCATTTGACTGTAAAAAAATAAATTAAGTGGCCTAGGTTTTTTCCTTTAGTTTTAAGGTGGGTATACTCATCGGATTAAAAAAATGAAAAAATTAGAAGGGCATGTTGCTGTGTCAGATAAAAAGGGAAAATCCAGAGTTTGTTCAGGGCATCGATTCCTAGAGTCTTGTAACATTGTTTAGTTCATTTACAGTATCAGTTGATGGAATGGATTGTTTTTGTAAACTGCAGGACATAGAACGCAGAGGCAGAGGGGAACCAAAGTGTAAGCCAAGGAACCAACAATTCTTATCCAAGGCAGTCATCATCTCAAACCTTCTCATTTCAAAGCTCCAAAATAACCTATGGAGGACAAAACGGGGCATACTATACATCCTCAACAACCAAGAGAATGGGCCCTAATGGGGTAGGATAGTGCATTAACCATTTTACCTTCATGAGCATTTTTTATGAGTTCAATTTTTAGATTTACTTTATATATTTAAAAAAGATTATTTTGGCTATCAGTGATTTCCAACATTACCAGTTAGTATTTTATAGGTTAAGCACATCAATGTATAACAACTTTAAATAGGCTATCCTTACATAAACAAAATGGCTTTTATTCTAGGAAACAAAATTTGAAGAATTTGGAGTAAAAAAAACTCTGAACCATTAAAACCATGCATGCAAAAGTCCTAGAGGTTACATGACTAATAAGCACCCCCATGGACAAGTAATAAACTTAGGAAACTCACCCAAAGTGGGATCATAAAAGTTCTCCATCAAAGGAATAATGCTACTTTTCCTAGAACCATTCCTGCCAACCACTGCTACAGTTTTTCTGGTAGGTACAGTAAAATAAAATCCACTCAAGATTGGCATATCAGGACGTGACAGGTAGCTAAAATATACATTACAAAACTCAATATCTCCTTGCATATCATTTAAAATTTTTCCTTCTCGAGTATTTCCCGTAGGCAACCTGCTTATCATCTCAAAAAGCCTATGTGCTGCAATCCTACCTTGTTCAAATGAATAAAAGTTTGTGGCTGCTTGATTCAAGCCGTTGTACCAATAAGAACTAGAGATAAGATCATGTGTAGAAATTAATATCGAAATGTTCCAAATCTTGAGCACATGATCATGTGCCCAAGAATCTAGAATGCATCTAGAAATGGTATTAAGAATGCACAAAATCCAAATGCAATTCAAATACGATAGTAAATTGTAATTCATATAAGTACAATGCTTACAGTCCACTCAGAATTATTGCAAAAAGAGCAGTGATAACTTCACCACCACTGGCTTTTCCATGTGAAATGAAGAACCTCCCAAACCAAAGTTTTAGTGACTAGTGCACAAGAACATATTGCAAGCCCATATGTAAAGCCAAGTCCAAGCCCTTGTACAAGACTTACTTGTATACCATATCTTAGTGTAGCTTGGAGTGAATTTGCATATGAATGCTTTCCTAATGTCTCATTTGTGAAGGCATACAAAGTCCATATGTTATGGTCAATTTTCCATCTATGATGTAACCAGCATGATGAGAAATCAATTTGGTTTCTGGTTAAGCCAGTTGGAGTACATAGGTTAGTCTCCTTGATCAGTTTTCAATAAATTTAGTCTTCGTAAAGAGCCTTCTTCTACAACTTCAACCGCTTCTTATAATTTATACAAGTTTTGGGTGAAAGCAGACCATCCTCTGTGCACTCTCAAAAAACAAGGCAGATTCCATGAGGAATATTTGTATATGGTGATGGCTCTTGAATTCGAGCTTGAGAACCTCTATAGAAAATCTTGTTTACGGGAATAGTAGCAAAGTCCCCAGTTCCCTTATCACTTCTTCCACATCACTACAAACATATCTAATATCTACTGCAAGATGAACTGCAAACACTATTGCTTAACAATGTTAGTGAACTCTGTATCGAAGTTTTGGCTTGTGTACCATTCGCTTCTAGTTGTCTCCTTTGAGGGCATCAATTCTGCTAGCATATACACCTCCGTTACTTGGTTAGAAACAAACTTCACCCCTTTTATTAAGCCACAAGCTTCTAGAATTTTAATAGTTTGTTAACTTGTGGCTGCTGCAAATTTGTTTCTCTTTTTGTATATTTTGTCTGTATACCCATATTTACAGCATAATAGCTTGATATATAGGCATGTCTTCATATGAGAGGCCTGTAAACCGTACATATTCTTCTTTTATCTGTTGCTCGTAAGCTATGATACTCTGCTTGGAAATTTGGAGTTGACATTTTTGAAGCAGGGCATTGAGTGCTTGAGCTCTAACGTTGAGATCAACATCTTTAATCTTTTCCTCCATGATCCTATCTGCCAATCCATTAGAGAAATTAATGAATAGATCCAATATTCTATTGATGATAGAAGCCATTTTTTAAGTTGATGTTTCCATGTCCAAGATCTCTACTTTGTTCTGGATTTGATTCTTCTTAATCCCACTGAATGATGTCTTCTTGTCAGTTAGGTTCGGGAAATAATGTCTGAATCAGGTAAAAAATTTATTAGAAATGTTATTGTGCTTATGTTAGGGTGGACTTATTCCAACTCCACACAACCTCTGCAAATATTTATGGTTGTGACTAGCACTTTGAAAAATGGTCCACACTATCACATATATTCTTAGTAAGAAAAATACTATCTGCTTGAAACATGACCATTTTAGGTGTGGTGTTATTAAAGAATAGATGTAATGAACACCCATGCATGTACTCTATTCTAAATAGATCCCGCGTCTTCATCTACTATGTTTAAGTGCAATAATATATATTGTGATATTATTAATATCGTATTCTGTTGGGATTCAAATTGGGATCCTTCCAAGTATGAATGAAAAAAATTATTGATAAATTCTACCTATTTAGCATTTATCTAAAAAATAATGGCAAACATGGAAATTCCTCCCCAAAAAAGAAAGATTAGGACTATTTTGACCATGAAGAAAATATTTATACCTTGGAATGAATACCACCAAAACCTAAGAGCCCATTGAACACAATATTTGCAAAGAAATTTCTTGCAAATACCTATAGGCAGTCATCCAATGATGATAAGTATGGAAAATATTATATTTTTCTAACAATGGGATAATTTCCACCTTCATTATAAGGGCATGCGTTTGGTATAATACAGAGGATACTGGTTGTACCATTGTTGTACATTGAAGGCATACATTTCATTCCATGGTATTCTCTTTCTACCAAGACACTATACTAAATGGCATATAAGAGTTTGATTTTGAAGCTTGGGATTCCTTGGGACTTGTTGTGGCCACAACAGATCCCATGCTTACTTAAGCACGGGAGCCCCAATCTTAATAAACACTATGGTGTTTGGGTGAGTCATTTTGTAAATGTTAGAATTTTGATTTTACCTCTAATGTTCTTCACCCATGCCTTTGGTTTTTTTTTTTTGCAACTGTTGTTCATTTTTCCAAGGTGTTTCGGTCTAAAAGGAAAAAAAAGCTAAATTTTTTATTATTTTGTTGATTGTTATCATCATTCTGAAAATTAGCATTTGGAGTCTCTGAAACCCGCAACCCGACATTTGCGGGTTACAGGACTGTTGTTTGAAATTTTGGTATTTAGTGATCCCGCAATTTGCAACCCGACATTTTTGGATTGTGGAACTGATCGGTAATAAGACCAAGGAATAATTACCCCAAAACCTGAACCCCGCAATGGTGGCATTTGGCTTTCGGGATGGTCCTTTTTTGTTTATTTGCTGGGTACTCCGGAAACCCGCAAACTGTAATTTCGGGATGCGGCTTTCGGGATGGATATTTTATGTCACAGTTCAACGTTCCGAAGCCCGCCACCCACACAGTAGGTTTTCAGCTTTCGAAAATCTTTTTTTTTACTTTCATTTGTGTGAACCCGCAACCCACAAATCCGTACTTTCGGATGTCGGCTTGCGGAGTCTTTGAATAAAAACTTCGTGAACGTAACTGAATTCAATTTGTTAGGAACCCATGTCTTTACTTTGTTAGTATATTTTTGTTGGACACATATGCTTTGTAATTCGTCCCGTAGTATTTGTTCATCCATAGTTTATATTAGCCCATAATATTGACCCATAGTATTGGACGCATATGCTTTGTAAGTCATCCCATAGTATTATATGTCCCATGGTTTTGACTCATAGTATTGGCACCTAGACTTAACCCATGGTTTGTATTGACACATAGTATTGACCCATGGTATTAGCGCCTAGACTTAGTATATAAGTGTGTGTTGAGGCCTATGAAGGCATCATGAAGTTATTTGTATTGAGCTTGCTCAAAGGAGGTTGCCCCCTTGAAGTGGCCCGTGATCAATATAAAAGTGATTCCGAGTTCTGGTATTTCTGATATCTCGTGTATTTGCATTAATTAATTATTGCAGGTTCATCACATCTGGTATCAGAGCACTTTCTTGGGCTCGTTGGGTGGAATTTCTACCAAATTTTTTTTCGCATCTGTTGCAGCTTCAGATTTGGGAATAATCCTTATCCGCTTAACTGTGGGAAGTACTTGGGCATAAGCCCTAGAAATCATTGTGAGGAGTACCACAGGAACCCCAAAGTAGCTGGCCCATTGAGAGGACCTACCAGCGAAAAGGGCAACAACCCCTACCTGATTGACTAGTTCCCACCCGTGAGGTAAACCAAGAGTTGTCGTTTGTGGCAAAGCGATTATCAGTTTTACCTAAGCCGTGGAGTGAGGGGTACTACCCCAATACGCAAGCCGTCAGATAGCATTGGTGGCCGAGTGAAACACCTGAACTGTTAGGAAGCTGTACATACCTGGGGTCCATATCTATTTTCAGTTGAACTGTTGCCGATCACTTCCGCTCTAGATCCAGCCGTTTCAGATCTATTCTGAAAATCGTTCCAGATCCAGCCATTTTCGATCCCTTCCGCGCCGTTGTAGATCCATCTGTTGAAGATCACTTCTGCACTGCTGTTGCCGATCCATTTCTGGAAAAAACAACAACAACAACAACAACAACAACTGTTTTTCGGCCATATCTCCCTTGTTTCAACTTTGTTTTCCCTAAAACTTCACTGACATCCCTGCAATCTCATTTTCTATATTTCATTAAAAAACTATTTTTCGGCCATATCTCCCTTGTTTCAACTCTGTTTTCCCTAAAAATTCACTGACATCCCTGCAATCCCATTTTCCATATTTCATTCCTGAAGACCCTATCCTAGATTCCACTCCCCAAGACCAGAAATCCCACATTTGTCTATTTTTAGGGTTTGCCATAACTTCTTCAATTTTCACTCGATTGCCTTCAAATTTTACCATAGAGTTCCCACTTCTGAAATCCCCATTTTTTGCTTCCCTGTCCCTTAGAAAGTGTCAAAAACCTAGTCAAACCCCAATTACCCCTCTGAGTTTTTCCCAAATCCAAATTTCCCCTTACTAAATAAGCTTGTGTTTGTGTTTTTCTATCCATTCCAGACCCCTGCAAAAAAAAAATTAAAAAAAAATTACTGGTTATGGTTGTCACTCGCACAGGAGCAAACACCATGGAGGAAGCACTTGCAGCCATCCAAACCAAACTCTAAGATATGGATGAAAAATTTCTTAGCCTCCATATTCAACATTTAGCCATGAACAATAACCGACAGCCAGAATCTTTTGCAACCACCGGGTTCTCTTCTTCCAGCAATTTCCGTGGTCCGAAGCTTGATTTTCCTCGCTTCAATGGTACTGATCCAACTGGATGGATCTATCGTGTAGAACAATATTTCAATCTGCATAATACTTTTGATGTCAACAAAGTTTCCCTTGCATCCTTTCATTTGGAACAGGAAGCTCTTCAATGGTACCATTGGTACATCAAGGCTCATGAAGAGCTAAAATGGCCAGACTTTTGCCAGCTCCTTTTGCAACGATTTGGTCCTAGTGCTTTTAATGACTTCACAGGATCCCTCACTAAATTTCGCCAAATTGGCACTATGAGAGAGTATCAAACCGAATTTGTGAAACTAGCCAATCACACAGAAGGATTGTCTAATGAATTCTACAAGAGTTGTTTTATCAGTGGTCTCAAGGATGAAATCCACTCAGAGGTCAAAATGTTTGGTCCCAACACAACGATGGAAGTCCTAGGGTTGGCTAAGCTAGCCAAGGACAAGATTGCAACTCAACAATGCTCCAAACCCACCTTTGTTCCCTTCAGAAATATGGGTTCCCAACGACCTCCCATCACGCCTGCTCCTCAACCAACTCCTATCAAGCAATTGTCTGAAACAGAAATGCAGGCACGCCGAGAAAAAGGGATTTGTTATAATTGTGATGAGAAATTCACTCGGGGACATAGATGTGTTCAACAAAATCTCTATCTCTTGGATGTGGATTCTCCGCCTGCCTCAGAACTTGATGAAAAAGCTCCAGATATAGTAGATGATCAGGTCGACATTCAACGCTCACCTGTTGACACCCCATCTCAGGACGACCCACCCGAGATCTCTCTCCATGCTGTAACCGGCGTCACCACCCCACAAACAATGTGAGTTAGGGGATACTTCAGGAATCTCCCTCTTACCATACTCATTGATTATGGTAGCACTCATAACTTCATTGATCCTTAGATTGCCAAATAGGCTGACTGTTTTGTCCATCCTTGCTCCAACTTTGAAGTAATGGTTGCCAACGGGGGCACCTTACCTTGCAAGGGGAAGTGTCATAATGTGTGTATCTCTATGGAAGATTATCACCTGCGCTCTCACATGTTTTCCTTGTCCTTAGGCGGATGTGATGTGGTTTTGGGCGTTCAATGGTTACGCACACTTGGCCCCATCTTATGGGATTTTGCTGAACTTTGGATGTAGTTTTCAGTCAATGGGGCACAACACAAATTTATGGGCTTACAACCAGGGTCTCTCTGCATCATCAGTTCACATTGCCTGGAAAAAATACTTAAGAAGAATTCATATGGTGTCACCGCTCAACTCCATTCCATTCAGATGCACCCATCAACAGTCTCCACTACTTCCTTGGATAGATATGCAGGTGTCTTTGCTGAACCAATGAGCTTGTTGCCTTCAAGAGACCTTTCCAGTAAGAATTTAGCTGCATCTACCTCTCAGCAGGAAATGATGACTATTTTTCATACAGTCCAGAAATAGCATCCACCCCTATTGGGGAATTATTTCTGCATCAAGACTGATCTCCAGAGTCTAGAAACTTTCCTGGAACAATGGGTCTCCTCCCTAACACACCTGAAATGGGTTATCCAACTCATGGTTTATGACTATGCGACCACTTACCAGAAGGGTAAGGACAATATGGTGGAAGATGCTCCTCCTCGCACATTTGATGACCCAGTTTCTCTTATAGCTATTTCTCTGCTTGTTCCAAATTGGTTTCAATCTGTTCAACGGAGCTATCTCTTCTATGAAATCCATGCTTCTTCATCAGTAGGGCACTTTGGGTTCCTCAAAACGTATGACCAGGAACAATGTAACTTCTTTTGGTAGGGACTCAAAAGGAAAATTCAACGGATGGTGGTTGACTGTGATACTTTCCAGGTCAACAAGGGTGAAACAACCCTCCTTT
Source organism: Larix kaempferi (assembly GCA_027924585.1). NCBI lineage: Eukaryota > Viridiplantae > Streptophyta > Pinopsida > Pinales > Pinaceae > Larix > Larix kaempferi. The sequence goes on along the minus strand of BSBM01000922.1, from coordinate 20,092,588 downwards.
CGGGATTGGTCAAACCCTTACCCATCCCTCCACAAATTTGGACAACTATTTCTATGGATTTCCTAGAAGCACTCCAGTGGTATAGTACCACATCTCAAAGGACACCATATGAAGCAGTCTCTGTACAGGCACCACCAATTCTTCTTCCATACACCTTCAGCAGCTCCCCAGTTTAGGCAATTGACTCAATTCTTCGAAACCGTGATCAGCTTCTTCTCATTCTGTAGGACAATTTTCACATGGAAAGAATTCGACTGAAACAACAAGCCAATCAGCACCGTTCTGAGTGCACTTTTCACATCACTGATATGGTTCTTCTTCATTTACAGCCTTCCACGTAATCCTCCCTAAAACTCCAAAGGCACCAGTGGCTCGGATTGCAACCCGAGGATGCTACAGGGGACCCACTCCTTCGGATTTTGCATCAATTTCCACATCTAAAGCTTTGAGGACAAAGCTTTTTCTAAGGGAGAGGGGATCTTAGGATCAAGAATACCAGCTGAACTTGATGACGATGTCATACAAGACTTTATAATCAATGGAGAACCTGACGTACCGGCCACTGTTTCTGAAGTAAATCCTTTAATGGATTTCTCTGTTTCTGACCATGAATTACCTGATCCTGAATTTCCTACAGCAGATGTTTCACAAACCATGCCACCTGTCGAAGATAATGAACAATCTGTTATTGCATTTTTATGGTGCCACGAGACCCTATCTGATTAAAGAGCGAATCTTTGTAACATCTTTTTGGTAATAAGGTGATGGAAAAATCCTTCAAGTTGGAAAGAAGTAAGTTTTATTGGATTGACGGTTGGAGCCAATTTTTGTAATTTCTATTTTGTATAATTTCTCCTTTTGATATTTTGGGTAAAATTTAGTATTTAAGGAGGAATGTTTCCCTTGGCAAAGGGTTGGGAATTTTGGAATTATGATTCAGCAGGAGTATGGATTGAAGATGCTCTATCTATTCGAGCCATTGTAATTTTTGTACAAGACTTTTATATGCATTAAAGTTATCTTTATCCACCTTCTTTTGTTCTTCAAATTTATTTGAGAATCGTTGAGTTAATTGTTTCAAATTGTCATCAGCTATGCGTTCAATCTATTGCAGATCACTTATTGATGTATATGATCCTTCATATTGATTTTTCTATATGTTTTGACTCATGCTCTGAATTGTTCTATTAAATTTCTTTGATTGAACAGTTCTCACTTTTATATTTCTGCAAATGATTCGATGCAACTAAACATGTATAATCAGTTGTTAATTTTTCAATTGACACAATGATTACAGATCAGGTATTTGAATGGGCTTAAACACTTTGAAGAATTGTCACTTAATTTCTTAATTGATAAAGCTTTAATTAACAAGTGAAGAACCCGAAGAAATTTTTGTTTAAGGTACTTAATCACTTTTCCATCTCACTTCAATTCTGATCTGCACGACATCAACTCTTCCTTTTAGGCTAGATCTGACTCAGAATAGCTTCTTACCTTAGGTAGGTTAAGTTAGATTTCGGTAACTAGTTTTCACTTTGTTTTCCTTGATAGGAAAACTGATCTTTCACGATCAAATCTTTTACTCATAGAGTGCCAGCGGAGGCCAAATATCCGTGGGTGATCACCACACCAAACAGCTCGAGGATAGAATTTCCCTTGCGTAGTAGGGTCTTTCGAAGCCTTTGGCTAGGTTTTCATCCCCTGTTGTGTGCGTTGGAACCCATTCCAGCATTTCGCACTCACCCTGCACCCCCGAGGAATCAACAAATGGAGATAGAAGGAGGGCCACTAGTAAAACATGCCTAAGCAAACTACTAATAAGCCTCCTCCAGCAAGTACTTCAACGGTTCAAACCCGAAGCCAGACTAGGGATTCAACATCTAAACAACCAACTGATTCGTAACCTATAGTTCTCCCTGTTACATCTGCGCAACCTACGGTTATACCCGTTACACCGGTGGTACGACAGGAGAACAGAGGAGAAATCATCTTCACGTTGCCCTCAAGGGGACCCATTTCATTAGAACAGTTATTGAAAACATCCGCCGATAGGGTTTTAAGAGTAGAACAACAATGTCTTGCTGATCAAATAAGACGCGATCTGGCAGCTCTAAACTTAGAAGGTGTTTTGTAGGCTAGCGATTGAGAAGAACATCAAGTTCCCACCTCACAGACCTCTGATCCACCGATTCAACCGACTGATAGTTTTAACACACAGGATCGACATACAGCTGATCACCAATCTAAAAACCAAGACCAAGTCAATCAAACAGATTCTCTTGAATATAACCGCGAGGCCACTCTCGTAGGAACACAAGGTCAACCAAATCTTGGAGCTGGTGGTCCACCACCATCCCCTCCTTCATCTTCATCATATTCCTTGGACCCAGATAATTCTTCTAGTTCGTCATCTAAAGAAGAATAACAAGAACCTCCAATGGCTGGAGAAGGTCAAAACAGACCTTGGCTTGACCAAGGTGCAATTTTCATACTAGGAGATCAACATAGATTACCAAAGAATCCTGAAAAATGGTTGCCTAAATTCAACCCTGATGATAAAACACCCATTTTGGATCACATAAAATTTTTTATGCAAGCAATCAAGTTAGAAGCGTGGTATATGAGGATGTAGTCTGTAGACTCTTTCCATACACTTTTGAGGGTAGAGCGGCCACTTGGTATTTTGCTTTACCAGCCCAATCCATAACGTCGTGGGATGAATTCGAGAAACATTTTACCTAGAATTTCGGGGATGACAAAACATCGCAAGATCTTGTCTTAGAGTTGTCCTCCATGAAAGCCAAAGGAAAAGAAAGGGTAAAAGACTTTAACCAAAGGTTTTCATATCTCAAAAACAGAATTCCTGCCAATCTTCTTCCTGCTGAAGAATTATTGGTGGCTTATTATGAAAAGGGTCTGCCTCTCTCCATTGCAATATGAGTCAAAAGGGCACAAAAGGGTACTCTACTGGAAGCATTTGATGAAGCAATCCAAGTTGAGAAAGACATCTTTTGTCTAGATGACAGCCCTAAATCCTTAGAAGGACAACCTTCCACTTCCAGGAAGAAAATTGAGATTGTCCCTAAACCCATAGTTCAAAACAAGGATTCATTTGATTTGACTGACATGAAGAAATTCCTTCAAAAGATGTCGAATGAGATGGTGGATTTGAAGAAAAACACTAACGATAATCAGAATCAGAACAGAAGTTTTGTAAGGCCACCGTTTAGGAGACCTTACCAGCCTCCACAAAATCCACCACCACCAAATCCAGCAGATGCACTCACAAACGACGAAATCTTTTCTATTTTTAGAGCATTGGCAGCAGAATACCAAGTCACCCCTGACACTTCTAATGATCAAACTACCCCAGATCCTCCACTACCTGAAGAAGAAGCAGAAGATGATCCACATGTCGATGTTGTGGGTTTCTTTTCGGAACTTCCTATGTGTGAAGAAGAAGAAGAACCTGAGGCGGTGTTTAACACACAACATCCTTATAATACAAGGTCAAGACCGCATCCACCTCAAGAACCTTCATATTCTTCCCCGGTTCCCACAAGTAACAAGACTGTCCCACAGAAGGATACAGTCCTCCCTCAAATGGAGTACAACCTGGTTGAAGACCTAAAAGGAGTCAAAGCAAACATATCTTTGTTTGAGCTACTCAAGATTCCTTCTATGAGAGACTCTTTACCTAAAAACATGATAGTCAAACAATCTAGAGAGTCACAGAATAATAATCTAGACTCTATCACTAAAACTAATGATCAAAAAACAACAAGTAAGAGAACTCCTCCTTTCTTGCTTACTTTTGAGATTTTCAACCGGAATGTACACAACTGCATGATAGATTCGGGAGCATCATCAAATGTGATGCCCCTCTCTGTTTGCAAAAAATTGAATGCATCGTGAGAACCTTGTCCAACCTAGATTGTGCAACTTGATAGATCCAAAGTCAGAGTGTTTGGCAAATTGAGAAACGTTCTGCTCACGCTATCAGCTGATCCCAGGATCCATCAAACAGTTGACATTGTGATAGCTGACATCCCAGAATCCTATGGGATGTGGTTAAGCAGGGATTGGTCAAAGAAACTTAAGGGTTACTTTGCAACCGATTGGTCCCACTTATGGTTGCTATACAATGGTCAACCAAATAAAATTAAGATCAACAGAGAACCTTTTATGAAACAGACAGTTACTAATCTTAATGATTCAAGTGAACCTGTTGGTTATCTCACCTCTCATACAGAGGAATTTACATTCGATACCTTTTTTGGTGAGTTCTCAGCTGATCCCTCACCAGAAGAAATCTTTCATAACAAATCACATATCACTCAGGTTACTTCTGTACCTTTTTCTGGGGAAATTGTGCATAATGTATATAATGTGAATACAAATTTTAGAGTAGACCCTGTCTCCTGGACTTTATTTTTTGATGGCTCCAAGTCCAAGGAGGGAGCTAGAGCGGGTTGTGTTCTTATCAATCCTAAAGGAATGAAAATCATGATTGCTTGTAGATTAGAATTTGACTGTACTAATGATGTAGCCGAATATGAAGCTCTTATGCAGGGGCTCAGGAAGACCATTGATTTGGGTGTTCAAGTAATAGAGTGCTATGGGGACTCTGAAATTATAGTCAAGCAAGTTAGAAATAATATACACTACTTGTCTCCACATTTGGCTAATTATCAAAAGCTGGTAAGGGAGCTAACCAACTCATTTTCAGCATTCAATATTAAATCAGTTCCTAGATCACAAAATTTTGATGCAGATCTATTAGCAAACACAGCTTCTAGACTGATTCTGCTGGAAGGTCTATCTCCTCAAACTTTTTCAATTGAATTCATGTACAGACCATCTATTCCAGATAATGTGACTAATTGGAAAGTGTTTGATGATGACCGATAGATAATTGAATTCCTCACTACTTAGGATACGTTTCAAGACATGGCCATCGATGAAACAGAACATGAAAAGTCTCTCACTGATTCCTCAAACGTCATCCCGAAGTCGGTGATCAATATAGAAAAGTTTTACGATTTACAGGACAAATTCAAATCTCAAACTAATTGTAAAACTCAAATTTCATCTTTAAATTATGAACGGGTCAACCTAGGCACCGAACAGGAACCTCGTTTCATCAATTTGGGAATTGATTGCACCCCTGAAGAATGCAGAGCCATTATTGCATTGTGTAAACAGTATAAAGATGTCTTTGCCTGGACTTATGACGAATTAAGAACGTTTGACACTAGCATCATGTTCCACAACATACCCATGAAACCAGAGGTTAAGCCATTTCAACAAAAGCTGCGGAAAATGCACCCCAGTTTAGAGTCTTCTGTTAAAAAGGTACTAGAGAAGTTACTCAATGCTCAGATTATCTTTCCAGTCAGGCACACTCAGTGGATCGCCAACTTAGTACCTGTTTGTAAGAAAAATGGAGGAATTCGACTCTGTGTTGATTTCAGGAACCTAAATCGGGCTTCTAAGCAAGACAACTATCCTGTTCCACCTATGGAGCAGATTCTTTAGAAGGTAGCCAGGTTAGAGATGTTTTCCTTCCTAGATGGTTTTTCGGGGTATAACCAGGTTATGGTCGCCCCGGACGAACAGTTGAAAAAATCCTTCAGAACCCCATGGGGTACTTTTGCTTACAGACGGATGCCTTTCGGGTTGATCAATGCTGAAGCTACTTTTCAGAGAGCTATGGATATAGCTTTCTGAGGGTTAATGCATAATTCTATCATGGTTTACCTTGATGATATCACTATTTACTCTAAAAAACGACATGAACATGTGTTCGCTTTAAAACAAGTTTTTGATCGTTGCAGGAAATTCGGTATTTCTCTCAACTAGAAGAAATCTAGTTTTGCAGTAATTGAAGGAAAACTTCTGGGCTTCATTGTTTCAAAAGAAGGTATGGTTATTGACCCTGAACCTATAGAGGCCATTTCAAAAATTGGTTTACCCAGTTCGTGCAAAGCAATGCAATCCTTCCTAGGTAAGATCAATTTTGTACGAAGATTTGTACCAAATTTTGCTCAAATAGTCAAACCATTGCAACTCTTGATCAAGAAAGATGTACAGTTTACTTCGTCACAGGAACAAAGAGATGCGTTTATCAGAATTTGAAAAGCCATTGCAAAAGCTCCTGCCCTCATGTCCCTAGATTTTGATAAGGATTTCATTCTTTATACTTTTTCCGCTGATTTTTCTTATGCAGTTGTGCTAACGCAAAAGCATGATAATGATGTAGAAATCCCCATCTCTTTCATGAGCTCAAAATTCAAAGGTGCAGAGCTTAAATATTCACGGATTGATAAGCAAGCCTATGCAGTTTATAAATCTGTCAAACATTACAGACCCTACTTGCTGAAGTCCCGAACCAAAGTCATTGTTCCATATTCTGCTATCAGGAATGTCCTCATTCAGAAAGAGATAGGGGAAAAGAGGGCCCATTGGATGACTACCCTAAAAGAATATGATGTTGAGATAAGACCAGAAAAAATTGTAAAAGGGCAGGGCCTTTGTCTTCTTACTGCACAATCCAATGACCCTGCACAGCAGCAGTCTGAATGGGATCACGAGGAAGAAATTCCCTTAGGTGTTGTTAACATTATTGATGCCCTGACATGGTATGACGATATCAAATTTTTTCTTAACCATGGGTTTGCTCCTGAAAATCTTGATTTTAAGAAATGAAGAGCTTTAAGACTAAAGTCTGCTCCTTATCAATTCATTGATCAAGTTCTTTTTAGAAAAAATTATGATGGAGTATTTCTCAGATGCTTGGAAAAACATGAAACTGATGACATTTTGTTTCAATTTCATGCAGGTCCAGCTGGAGGCCATTTTTCAGGAGAGACGACAACACACAAGATTCTCAGGGCTGGATATTATTGGCCCACACTATTTAAAGATGCCTATGCTTATGTGAGAAAATGTGAGCCATTCCAGAAATGCACAGGGAAGCTTAGGAAACCTGCATTTTCTTTACAACCAGTTACGATTCAGTTTCCATTTCAACAATGGGGACTGGATTTTGTTGGGCCTATAAACCCTCCTTCATCTCTCCAACATAAGTATATTCTCACAGCCACGGACTATTTCACTAGATGGGTTGAAGCAGCTCCTCTTAAACAATGCAACGCCACTCAAGTAATCTCTTTCCTTGACAACCAGATTGTCACGCGCTTTGGTGCTCCAGAGTATTTAGTTTTCGATAATGCATCCTACTTCTCTTCAATCAATATAATTGAATATTCCTTTGAGATGGGAATTAAGCTTAAATTTTCTGCCAATTATTACCCTCAGGGTAACGGCTTGGCTGAATCATCAAATAAAAACCTAATTAATATTCTCAAGAAAACTGTAGCCTCTGATCACAGAGATTGGCATACACAGTTGTATAATGCATTATGGGTAGATCGAATTACCCCAAAAGCAGCAATTGCAAACTCCCCATACTGTTTGGTTTATGGCAAAGAAGCCATTCTCCCCACTAATCTCACCATTCCTTTGTTACAATTGGCCCAATCTATTCAAGAAGATGATTCTTCTCTCCTCCAGCAAAGAATTGACACCCTCTTGAAGCTAGAGGAGGACAGGGAAATAGCCAAGAACAAGTTGTGTCATCATCAACATATGGTGAAGAGATGGTTTGATGAAAAATCTTCTTCCGATAGGGAGTTTTCTATTGGTGACCTGGTTTTGAGGTGGGACAAGCAACGTAAAGATAAAAATCTGTACACCAAGTTCCAACATATTTGGCTCGGACCTTTCATTATTACATAAAAGATTGGTCCCAGCACAGTTCGATTGCAGACATTGGAGGGTGTTGTAGACACCTACCCAGTGAATATATCTCTTCTCAAAAAGTATTTCGTCTGAGCAATCTGATGCACTTGTACATAGGTGTGATTTGTTTTTCAATAATTTGTTTTATTGTTTTCATATTTTGATTGGTTTTCTTGTTTTGTTATTGGTTTTCATTAATAAGGCTTCATACTTGTGGTAATGGCTTATGATCACTTTACTTAACAAGAATTGCTTCTGAAGTTTCAACATCATTATCAATCTTACTTTCTGGCTTTAGATTAGAATTTGCTCTGAAGAATAAACAGTCAAATAAGTGCAGTGCCTTTGGATACTTTTCACTTTGATCATTATCTTTCACCATGCTTTATCTGTGTAATTGAGGTATGGAGGATGGTCATCATTTCTCTATCTGGTGTTTCATGGTTGAACGGCATATCATAATAACATGACCAGTTTCGATTGCTCATGGATCCTTTTACGATCACTTTGAATATGAAATTTGTTTAAAATTATAAGTTACTAGGTGGGTGGTCTTGTTATCAAGCCATCCCATTAGGTTCATAGGTGTTTAAAGTGGAATGACATCTTCACATCAAGCCACCACACTTGGAAGATGACTTTAAGTTCTGTTGGAAGGTGGAATATCCTATTATAGGTTGGTCCATTCATGATCCGTAAAGCACTGGTGAGTAACATTATCACTATATGGTCACCAAGCCATGGTAATGCCTTGTAGCTTATGCCAAAATAAAGTGTTTTCTTTTTATAAGATTTTGTTGTATACAAGAACAGGGGGGTCTTATCACAAGCCATCCCTACTATGATCATGAGTGTGACCTTGGACTGGAATTATCACTATATGGTCACCAAGCCATGATGATTTCTTTTGGTCATACAAACAGAAGACAAGGAGTCTCGTCATCGAGCTAGCTTGACCAATTTCCAGATCGGGCTTGTGAATGGCACTGTTTCATCTGATGACCAAGTCAGTACAGTGGTCTTGTATCAACAAAATTTTATATTTATAAAAAAAAAAAAGAGAGTAGAAAAGAAAAGAAAAGACAAAAGATAAGATGATGAAGTGTTACTGAATATATATGTAATTAATAAACCAAGGAGATCTGTAATTAGGATATCCATGAGCATTTCTAAGACTGTGCCCAGATTCAACACAAGCTGGTTTTCTATGATTACATCATGGTAAAGATTCGGTATCACTCTCTAAATATCCTTATCAGATGAGTGTTGCCTTTACAATGATCATTGATTGAGATTTATCCATTTTTATGTTCACTGTTTGTTGGCTGTTATCTTTTCAGTATCTTCTATGACGTGGGTTTCAAGAAATAGGTTGATCAACATGTTGTCTCTAGTTGGATTTGATTACAGAGATAACTGGTTCTTCCCAGCCAGTCGTCATTTGTTGTGGCCACAACAGATCCCATGCTTACTTAAGCACGGGAGCCCCGATCTTAATAAACACTATGGTGTTTGGGTGAGTCATTTTGTAAATGTTAGAATTTTGATTTTACCTCTAATGTTCTTCACCCATGCCTTTGGTTTGTTTTTTTGCAACCGTTGTTCATTTTTCCAAGGTGTTTCGGTCTAAAAGGAAAAGAAAGCTAAATTTTTTATTATTTTGTTGATTGTTATCATCATTCTAAAAATTAGCATTTGGAGTCTCCAAAACCCGCAACCCAACATTTGCGGGTTACGGGATTGTTGTTTGAAATTTTGGTATTTAGTGATCCCATGATCTGCAACTCAACATTTGCGGGTTGTGGAACTGATCGGTAATAAGACCAAGGAATAATTACCCCGAAACCCGAACTCCGCAATGGCGGCATTCGGCTTTCGGGATGGTCGTTTTTCGTTTATTTGCTGGGTTCTCCAAACTGTAATTTCGGGATGCGGCTTTCGGGATGGATATTTTATGTCACAGTTAAATGTTCTGAAGCCTGCTACCCGCATAGTAGGTTTTCGGCTTTCGAAAATCCTTTTTTTTACTTTCATTTTTGTGAACCCACAACCCGCAAATCCATACATTCGGATTTCGGCTTGCGGAATCTTTGAATAAAAACTTCGTGAACATAATTGAATTCAATTCTGCATCCCGCTCTAGCTAATCTCAGCTGTCCATTGTTATGAATTTGCGGCCACATTGATTTTGGGTAATCAGTTAAGTCAGGATGTGCTATTTTGTCTATGGAAAGCTGGTTCTCCCAAGTTATCAGTTTTTCTGTATAATTTGTAACAGTGGATACTACTACAAGATTATCAATTGCTTCATGTTGGATGGACACCATTGCTCTTCCTTAAGTTCGCTGTGTCTGGTCTCAAGTTTTGACGTTTTGTCATTTTTGCTCCGCTTATTAATGATCATCTCTTTTCACTTAAAATCCGATTTCAAAGCTTCTATCCTTCTCATCGAAGTTGGGTCAGATTGATCTGATTTGTTACGTGTGAAGAACTAATCACCCGTGTACTAGAACTCCTAATCGAGATTTTTTGCAGGTCAATTCTATCACCGCAGCCTCTGTTTCCATTATTAATTACTAGTTATAATTATCGATGGGGGGTTGCCTATAACGATGTAATCATAAAAGCAATTCAAAATCATGGAAGCAGTGATTGAACCTGTACTTCGCATAAGTTTAAACTCAAATCTTGGTTTTTTCCTGATAGTTGAAGTAATTATAATGGGTTCATTGCGTAAGTTTAATCATTGAAAATTGCCTCGCTCAATCGGCATCACCCCCCCTGTTGGTCTTAAAGTAGCAATTAACGTGAAAATTCTACATTGCTCATTGCTTTCTGTAATAGGAAGCTTTCTGCGCAGCGTTTTGGGCATCCTGTTATCTAAAAATTTATCTAGGATGAGTAATTTCCATGCAGGAGGTGAACCTTCTAATATCCATGTCGATAATGAGGAATTTTACCCCTTGTTTTATCAAGAAACGTTGTCACCACCATTTGATGCAGGTATTCTTGATCTTAGCAACGGCAGTAGTGAAGAGGACTTTGAAGCATTATCTTCCTATGTGCAAAATTCCATGGGGCAAAGCAAGGAAATTCTGGAAGAACCAGTGGACCTTGATGACGATGTCATACAAGACTTTATAATCAATGGAGAACCTGACGTACCGGCCACTGTTTCTAAAGTAAATTCTTTAATGGATTTCTCTGTTTCTGACCATGAATTACCTGATCCTGAATTTCCTACAGCAGATGTTTCACAAACCATGCCACCTGTGGAAGATAATGAACAATCTGTTATTGAATTTTTACGGTGCCATGAGACCCTATCTGATTAAAGAGCGAGTCTTTGTAACATCTTTTTGGTAATAAGGTGGCGGAAAAATCCTTCATGCTGGAAAGAAGCAAGTTTTATTGGATCGATGGTTGGAGCCGACTTTTGTAATTTCTATTTTGTATAATTTCTCCTTTTGATATTTTGGGTAAAATTTAGTATTTAAGGAGGAATGTTTCCCTTAGCAAAGGGTTGGGAATTTTGGAATTACGATTCAGCAGGAGTATGGATTGAAGATGCTATGTCTATTTGAGCCATTGTAATTTTTGTACAAGACTTTTATAGGCAGTAAAGTTATCTTTATCCACCTTCTTGTGTTCTTCAAATTTCTTTGAGAATCGCTGAGTTAATTGTTTCAAATTGTCATCAGCTATGCGTTCAATCTATTGTAGATCACTTATTGATGTATATGATCCTTCATATTGATTTTTCTGTATGTTTCGACTCATGCTCTGAATTGTTCTATTAAATTTCTTTGATTGAACAGTTCTCACTTTTATATTTCTGCAAATGATTCGATGCAACTAAACGTGTATAATCAGTTGTTAATTTTTCAATTGACACAATGATTACAGATCAGGTATTTGAATGGGCTTAAACACTTTGAAGAATTGTCACTTAATTTCTTAATTGATAAAGCTTTAATTAACAAGTGAAGAACCCGAAGACATTTCTGTTTAAGGTACTTAATCACTTGTCCATCTCACTTCAATTCTGATTTGCACGACATCAACTCTTCCTTTTAGGCTAGATCTGACTCAGAATAGGTTCTTACCTTAGGTAGGTTAAGTTAGATTTCGGTAATTGGTTTTCACTTTGTTTTCCTTGATAGGAAAACTGATCTTTCATGATCAAATCTTTTACTCATAGAGTGCCAGCGGAGTCCAAATATCCGTGGGTGATCACCACACCAAACAGCTCGAGGATAGAATTTCCCTTGCATAGGGTCTTTCAAAGCCTTTGGTTGGGTTTTCATCCCCTGTTGTGTGCCTTGGAACCCATTCCAGCATTTCGCACTCACCCTGCACCCCCGAGGCATCAACAGGACGGCACCTGTCAAGACATCCTCTATTGTTATGGCATATAGCACCTACTAAGATATTGTGCATTTGTTTCGAATAATCCTTCTCCCAAAGCATCTCCTAACCAGAAACTTCTGCCATAGTCAACGCAATTGGAGGTTGAAGCCTTGGTGGCCTACCTATCCCATGCTTCCTACCTTATGCTATTGAAACTGTCTTCTTAACTAACCATGTATAAAGAGATTATTTTCTTTTGAGAACCTGGAAATGGTATTGATTTTATTATTTCTCATTAGTTATAATCATAGTTACCAGATTCATCCCTAGGCCTAACCGCACCCGAATCGGATTCTTTCCAATTGGATTCTTGGATTCTTCCACTTAGTTTTGACTAATCTAAAGTTGTTTACGTAGGATAAATGTAGGATAATTAGGGTTAATTAGGGTTAGGGATTTGAATCCCCGATTCCTAATTTTGGGATGAGTGTCGCACCCATGTCGGATTCTTTAGCCGATTTCAATCGCACCCACGGTTCGTGTAACCTTGGTAGTAATGCTATTTTAATTTCCTTTCTGATTTTCAGTGGGAATGAACTCTTTCTGTGCATTGTGATACATGATAGTGACAATCATGTTGAAGTGACTCAACAAGAGATTCATATAGAAAGCACCAGTGTTGAAACTTCCAAGGACAGCTTAGTGGAAAAGAAAACATATTGTAATCCTATTTTCTTTACAAAAGGCCATATTATGATGATTATCCACATGAAAAATTCATGACAAAGGGAATCAACTAGTAGCATTCACATTAACAGGTGGATTACTTAAAGCTTATGATGTGGAATCTGTTGGCACTAGAGTTGTAGAATGTAATTGTGATTTATTGAAAATGAAAAATATACATACAGTGTAGCTTGTAGCTTGAGCCTATTTTCTATTTACAAATGAGGGAAAATAAACCTTGGAATGTCAAATCCATTGCCCAGCTTCCCAACATGCCTCAATGAGAGAAACTAAGCTTCTAATGAGGGCACCATTAGTTCCATCATCATTGTGAATGAAACGTTATACCAGGATAGTTTTCAAGGTTTCCCACAATATTGTTGTAATGAGTATGGTTTAAATTTAACGCTTACCACTCAATGAAATAGTTGTTAATACAATACCATAAAGAGAGTGCCTCTAAACCAAAATGTTCTCAACCTATGCGTGGGGTTTACCATCTTGTTGGGAAAGACTTAGCATCGCTGTAGTAGTATGTAGAACACTCAAGAAGTGCTAGCAATCTCACTAAAATTGAGTGGAATCCTGTAGTGGTAGAAATTACCTTTAAGTGATGTATTAGAAATATTTTACCGAATGCTTCTACCATAAATATTTAAGTTTCATCCTTTTTCATGGTGGGTTATATTCAAGTTTCATCATTTTTCATGGTGGGTTATATTCAGTGTTGGGATTGTTAAGCAAAAGTTTGTTGGATGAGAAAACTTTCACTTTAATGCCAAAAGAGGACTGAATTTTTCCCAAAGGAGAAAACACCCATCCTTAAGATAAGATAATTTTTTTAATGTCCAATTAGTCACCACAAGATAGGTCAATGAGAATAAAATGATATGTCCAGTGTGAGTACAGGCAACTCCTATGGATGCTGAAAGCAAAAGAGAAAATATTAAAGTAGTGCATCATAAGTAAGCTTCTAGCTAAGTGAATCTCTAAATCTAACCAAAGAAACCTGAAAGGTACCTCAATGGTGTAAGTGCAAAGACACAAAGGGAGGATTTAAGATTGGAGATCTCGGTGCTAGAACCTGTTGGCACTAGAGTTGTAGAATGTAATTGTGATTTATTGAAAATGAAAAATATACATATATTGCTGTAGCTAGTAGCTTGAGATTGTTTCCTATTGAAAAATGAGGGAAAATAAACCTTGGAATGTCAAATCCATTTCCTAGTTTCTCAACATGCCTCAATCATAGAAACCTAGCTTCTAATGATAACGCCAATGGTTCCATCATCATTGTGAATGCAAAGTTTATACCAAGATAGTTTTCAAGGTTGCCCACATTGTTGTAATGAGTATGGTTTACATTTAGCAATTCCCACTCAATGAAATAGTTATCAATACAATACCATAGACAGAGTGCCTCTAAGCCATAATTTTCTCAACCTATGCGTGGGGTTTACCATCTTGTTGGGAAAGACTTAGCATCGTTGTAGTAGTCTGTAGGACACTCCAGAAGAGCTATCAATCTCACTAAAATTGAGTGGAATCCCGTAGTGGCAGAAATGACTTGTAAGTGTTGTATTAGGTTGGTAGCCAAATATTTTACCTAATGCTTCTACCATAAATATTTAAGTTTCATATTTTTTTGTGGATCTGCGACTAGATATCTAGCTGCTGGAAGAGAGAGAGAAATGGAGATGATGTGAAGGCCTCCCGGTCCTGATGACCGAGGGAAAGGGAGGCGATTGTGGTACCAGCTTGTTGTTAGAGTCCTCTAGTGCCTTGAAGGGATCCAGATGCACGATCCTGGGGAGCATGGAGTGAGGAAACACTGCTCTCCCGAAATCTAGGGGCTGTTGTCCATAAATATAGCGCTAAGCATATTTGATCCAATCTTCTTGTGTTTGTACATTTTCCATAAATCTTGATGTAGTTGAGGAATTTCAAATAGCATGCGATTAAAAAATATCAATGGAAGGAAAATATAAATTATGTTCCGATTTTTTGTTAAATATTGCACCAAAAGAAGGACTAAATGGATGAGATCTCCAGCTCTGTTGTGCTAGGCATAACCCCGAGTGTACCATACAGGTTTTCATTTTAAATTATATTTTTTACTCAATTTTTAAATTTTTGTGTACCATCAATTATGAGGTGCAGGAAACTATTTACTCATTTATTCAGTCCTTATTAATTATGATGTTATTTTAATTTCCTTTCCAATTTTCTGTGTAAGTAAACTCTTTGTGTGTGTTATGATACAATGTAGTTACAATCATGTTGAAGAAACTCAGTAGGAAATTCATACAGAAAGCATAAATGGTTAAATCTGTGAGGAGAGTTGAGAGGAAAAGGCAATATATTGTAATCATATATAGAAAAGTCCAAATCATGATGATTATCAACATGAGAATTCCATGATAAAGGGAATCATCTAGTTTCACTAAGAGTAGCGAGGTGCTCTATAGCTCAGTATATCAAGCACCAAGATACCAAATATCTTAAGGTGTAATTTTTTTCCTAACGTGTAAAATAAACTAAGATAAAAAAAATTACAACTCAAGAAATTGGATCCCTCTTAGTACTTAATAGATTCGGGTTTAAGATGGATCTATGTTTATAGTAAAACTGGGTTGTTGTTTAGAAATCTAGCACTAAGAACATTTGGTCAACACCTTTTGTTTATACATTTTTTCAAAAAGGATGACATTGTTGAGGAATTTCTAATGACATGGGACTGTAAAATATTAATGGGAAGGAAAATATAAATTATGTTCAAGTTGTTGTAAAATATTGCTCCAAAAGGACGAATGGATGACATCTCCAGCTCTGTTGCACCAGGAAATCCCCAACTATACCAAATAATCTTTCATTTTTAAATCATAATTTTTACTCATTTTCTGAATTTTTCTATTGGTAGTCTTCATTTATTAGTTATGCTCATTGAAAACTATCCTATTATGAAGGAAAAAATCTCATAAGCTTTTAAAGTGAGTTAGAATGTTGCTTCTTTATGTCTAATTGAATCAGTTTTTGAGTATTCACCATTATTTTGAAATTGCGAAATGTGTCGAATTAATACTTTTAGGTGCTTCCCAAACTTGACATAATTTTTGGATGTTGCTCTTGTTAGACCCCTTAAAATTAACAAGATTGTCGAGCATACTTGTCTTGTTCAAACTCGTTAAAGGACTTGAATAGACATCCACTTTGATATAAGTTTACCCCTTTTCCATATCTTAGTGGATTATTTACGAAAAATGTATACTATAGTTTTCTTAACTAGAAGAGTCCTCTCTCGTTTAATTTTACACTTTTGGGGGAGAGGAGGCTAAATTTATGAAAAAGTACATTATGGAGTTCTTGTTTAAGTTTTTGAGACTCCCTAAATATGAAAACACTGATGAACACGTACCAACTCGAGCTCGATACCAAAATCCATGAGTAGGTGTATGGAGTTCTTGTTTATGTTTTTCAAACTCCTTAAATATGAAAACACTGGCAAGCATGAACAGATCTGGGCTCGATATTAAAATCAACGGATCAGTAACCTATCGAGTACTAGTCTATCTCTTCTTAAAACTTGTTAAAAAATGAAGAAGGTCGTGAGTTTTCCACCCATGGACTCATTAAATTACACATGGTCGGACCTGTATCAAGCATTCTTCTCTCCCCTCTTCGAGCTTGTTCAAAATGAAGAAGGATTTTTTAGTTTACTTTCTTAGAATCATTAAAATTTAACAAAAGAGACATTATCGAGCTTTCTTTTCCACCTTTTCATGCTTTTTAAACAAAGAAAAGAAATTTAAAAAGAGAGGGAAGGGAAATCTCTGTTATTTATTCATTATGTGGCAGCAACTCTACTTCATCCTTGAAAATAGCACTTTTGTTGCATCAATGGGTCTTAGTTTTTGGATTTAGGATTTAACCTTATTCGAGAGTTGTGTACTCCTCCGATTGGTTACTCTTCCGATCATATGGAGAGTTTGTTAAGTCTCCTACATGAAAAAATTATATCATGTTTCCACTGTCCAAATATGCCTAAGTTACTTACCTCTGGTGCTTAATGTTCAAGGATTACGCCTGTGTCGACCTTTCTATAGTTCATATTGAGTTTTCATTTCGGTCATCCCCTATCTTAGTCTTGTTTCAACTCAAAATTTTAGTGTTCCTCATGTGAGATGATGAAGGATACCTTACTTCCTTCCTTCTCATGGGTCTCTTCCTATCGACATCAACACATTTTTCTCTAGGAAGTGGACTTGGAGTTCTCAGTTAGTACTTTGATATTTGCAGTCATTAGTGGAATATCCTCTTGCTATTGAGTTATGGTAATACATCAATGTCCCTTACTCAATGGATTCTTCGAGTGTTTAACCTCAAGACTTCTTATTCACACCTATAAGAATGTACTAGGTACCTTGGACCCCATTTTCATTATTGGTGGGTTTCCTCGCATTTGTTAACGGTCCTCATCATTGATTGGTAATCAAACGAAATCCTCCATGTTCAACTTCAACTCCTTTATTCACATGGATTAGGGTTTGTACTATTTATCAACAATTGGTTTGAATACCTTGTGCATATGATACAGCTTATGTGTTATCTCCCACGCTGCACAAGACCGAGCCCTATTCATATTGGCTCTTCATGAGACATAGATCTAGTTTGTTGTTATGGCTATGATCTCTTTTTGACATGGATCCACACTTGTATTTCAGTGGAAATGCTATATACATATTTTTGTTATATATTGAAGATCATGTTCTAACATTCTGACCTTGTTTTTGTTTCAAGCACTGTTTGAGACCTTGTTCCTATGGTTTCCACGCTCTTTCGCTTCTTGTTTTGTAATGCATTTCAGCCATCATAACATTCTGAACTCATGCATTAGGGGGCATCTGTTATCATTCGAATTGGCACTTTTCCATCCGTGACTACACTACATTGTCGGTCACACAAAAGAACACTATCACTAGTACAAAATGAGAAATTAGTGACTAAAATTCACATATAAACGACTATTTTTTAGTCGACGACTAATAATAGCTAATTTCCACTATCTTATAGCTCGACCAACTTAGTCGCATTTATTTTAGTCATTAATAGTTGTCTTATTTAGTCGTATATTTGTTCATTGATTTAGTCATTAATTGCCACAATTAATGACTAAATCAATGACCAAGTATACTACTAATTAAGGAAACTATTAATGACTAAAATAAATATGACTAAGTTAGTCGAACTATACGATATTGAAAATTAGCTACAAATAGTCATTTATACATGAATTTTAGTCATTTTTTTAGTCACAAATTTATCATTTGTAGTAGTCATTTATCTCTAGTTAGTAGTTTCATATTCATTGTATAAATGACTAATATCAATCCATGAAAAGAACAGTCCCCATACTTTACATGAAAATCATCTACATTGATAACTTTTCAAAATATTACAATGGCCACTAAGTGAAACCTTGGCAATGCCCATAGAAATCCAATAATTATCTTATTGTCATTTAACCAACACCCACCACACTCTCACACATCTTGCTACCCAACATGCGTCCTCTTTTTTCCTTGAAGTCCTTGCATATTTGTATGTAGAATCCATCTTCTGAATCTATGATTTAAGACTTGAGATTTTCCATCCTCTGAAAATTCGACACTGCAAAGGTGAAGAGACAAGGTATTAATTAATATTGAATTAAAGAATGCTGCAAAACACCTATGAACTTAATATTCTTCTCATTCTAGTATAATTGACTATAATGGATACCTTGGTATTGCTTTCAATCTAAAACCCTGACACCTGCATTTCCAATATGCAGGAAAACAAAGTATAGGTTTAACACATTAGAAATTAGTTACTATGTTGAATTTAAGCATACACAATGTTGCAATTAGAAAGCATTAAAAGGTTAGAGAAAAAAAGAGAGATCAAAGATTATGATGCATGCAATTGAGGTTATAAATTCAACATCCTGTAAAGTACAAATAATGGTTGTGATGGGACAATATGCAACAATGGCTCTAATTTAAATAAAACAAATTTTCCACACTAAAAATTTTTTCTTGAAAGCATTAATTGCCTAATGATGTTTCTAGCAGTTAGCAAAATGCATAGGGCATGTGTTAACAACATTCACATTAAAGCATCAAATACAATGGAATTATCATTAAATATTGACAAAGTTTTTTACCTCCAATAGGTGTGCATAATTTATATCAATTTGAGGAGTAGCAATCTTCAAGTCAAGCATTCATTCACTAAAATCTGATTCTAGGGTTCCAAGACTCTCCTCCAAATCAACATAGAAGATCTAGATCTTCAATGGCTTATATAGCTTCATTTGCAAGGGCTCATTTAAATCATCTAAGGATTGATAGAGATGAAATGTATATTATGCATTTTCAAATAGCCCTAAACATATGCAAAAATATTAATGTAGCAGCCTTTTAACTTCCCAATTTGTGAACTTGCCACACTAATGTCCCCTTCATGTTGATTATTTTGCTCAAGGGATGATAAATTAATTACAATATATCTTCACAACTGAATCAGCACATGTTGTAAACAACTATGATTAGTAAGGATTAAATTTGCAATCTAAAATACCTACATACAACAAGAAACAAAATCATGTAAATCCTAGCAAGCACTTAATGTTACATTAGAAAGAAGTTGTAGAAAAGATAGAAAAGGTGCATCTACGACACAAAATATCAAACTTGAGAGTGACAGATTCATCTTACAGATGGAGCCAATGTAAAACACCTTTTGTTCTTTGACATACATAAAGTTAACATAAGTCAAAATTTGCACTTCCTTTGGTACTCTCATAGAAAGGCAGGATGGCATCATTATGTGCAATACTTACAAATCACATATATCATCCATCAAAATGCCATTTTCCTCGACCGTTCTTTTAATATGTCACATGTGCAAGCAATGGTTATGAAAAGGAAATACGACTAGTTTTGCGATGCACCATAAAAACAAAATTTAAAATTATGTTCCCATATGGACATAGCAAAAAGGTAAGAGAATCTACAACTAATTACCTCCAAACAACAGAACAGTAAAAAAAAAATTACACAGCGGAAGATGCCAAAGCTACAACATTTAGCATTATGCTTGAAATCATCTATTGAAATCATTTACATCACATTTCATGGCATTTTCCCTGAACAAAATATCAAAACCGCTGCTAACAATTTATTATAAGAAGAAATGCTCCTGGCAAGATGATACCACTATTGATGCTAGATATACGAACAGATAAATCATATTTTGTATCGCACAAGCTTGTCTTTTTTCCTTCCATTTTTTTTTTATTCTGCTCTTCAAGTGTTACCTTGAATGTAATTCTGAACCTTGATTGCTTCGGTTTTGGAAATCCTGGTTGAGAACTAATTGGGTAGAAATGTTAATGGAGAGAACTGACCAGTGCCATTAAATTAATTTCGAGATTTATAGGGAGTTCTGCTTTGTATAACCAAGTAAAAGGGGAAATCCGCTGCGAAATATAGCTGCAATTACTTACTTGAATCAATTTGATAACGTTGCACGCTCTGAAAACTTGATGTAAAGTTGAGAACTTGTGAAGATCATTTGAGACAAAACGATAAAGAATTGTGCAATTCTCCAAACATTCTTTTTGCTCCATCTTGCATTGATCATGGAAAGCAACAGATATTGGAGATTGGGTTCGCGGCTTCTCTTTATGATTGTTCATCATCTGCATAGCTGCAACTATACAACGAAGATTGCTACAAATTAGAATCGATCAATTTCAGATTATAAGTCAACACAACAATATTCATGTAACACAATATTAACAGTTCAAGGAGAGGAAGCGTATCCCTGTGGAAGTGAAAAACCATAAAAGAAATTGTAAAGCATTTATTAAATGATCAATCACCGTAGAAGCCGTGAGCTCCCGATAGATATTTGATGGATGATCGCGAAATTGGTATTGCTACAGCCAGGTTTGCTACATGTCCTCCTTACTTCTGTCACGGATATAGCGGAAATTTCTTCACAGGCGAATGGAAATTTCTGAATCAAATACTAGAAGGCTGTCACATGAGTATGTTGCATTTGGAATTGGTGCAGACAGTGAATCATGGGGTGTCCAGTGCAATGCAGACAGCAATCATGCATCATTTTATCAGCTCTTTAATGTGTCCCTAGCAATATTTATGTTATAACATGATATACAAATCAATCTTGCTATCCAGCAATAAAAAGTAAGAAACAATGAACACTTATCTAAGTTTTACTGTATATGATTGCTCATGTTATAACAGGTTATATCAAAAACTCAGGCTCTCATGCACAACCAACAAGTGAACTTGATCATTATGGAACAATAGTCTGGTATCTCCATCAAGTGAAGACGGTCTTGCTTGTTAAGAGTTGTAATCTCATGTGTCAAGTTGGTTAGTTAGTTGAGTCAATGGTCCTAAGTTAGTTGAGTTAGTTGTTGACTAATACATTAGTTGACCCATGGTATTCAGTGGCCCATAGTATTAGCCAGTTGTTTTGAGTCTTATGAGAAACTATATATATGTGTGTTTAATAATGAGAAGGAAATCAATATGCCCTTTGTGTTTCCGCTCTATTATGTGTCCCTGCAAACTTTATCATGGTATCAGAGCTGACATCCTGATCCTTAGATCTTTTGTTTTGGGTAAGCCTTTTCAGGAATTGGAGAGCACACAAACACAATTGGAAGTTGCAGCACGGGATGGGAACGAAACACTCGGGCCGCGACAATTTTTCTTTCTTTTGTTTTTTCCCACGATCTGGTTAATTCGTACCTCAATCCGGCGAAGTCACACACTCAAAAAAACCCCTGAAGAGACCCTGTCGCACTCCTTCTGAAGGAAAATTGCGACACTTGCTGAGCTGTCTCACCCTACCTGAAGGAAAAATGCGACGTTGTCTCACGCTACATGAAGACAAACTGCGACGACTGTCTCACCCTACCTGAAGAGAAAATGTGACACTATCTCACCCTGCCTGAAGACAAATTGCGACGGTCGTCTCACCTTGCTAGAAGGAAAATTGCGATGGTGAGCCTACACTTACAGAATTTTGTTCGGCACACTACATCAGTTAGCAGCCTGCGAAGGTCAATTTAACAACTGTCATACTCCATGGCAAGCCTGAACATGAAGCCGATCTCAGGTCCAATGCTGAATGGCAAGAATTATGAATTCTGGTCATCAAGATGCATACCTTTTTACAGCTCAACAAGGGTTGGGACATGGTTGAAAAGGAGTTCACGAAATCAATGGAAGCTACTCTTGTTGCAGTGATGAATGCAAATAAGAAGGCCCTCAATGAAAGCAGAGATCAAGATCTCACTGCGAAGTGGTTGATCCAAAGTTGCATTGAGGAGTCCATTTTCCCACGGATTGTTGGAGCTATGACCACACATCAAGCATGGAATCTCCTCCAATATGCATACAAAGGTACAGATCGAGTCAAAACGGTAAGACTCCAAACCCTTCGAATCCAATTTGAAAGTATTAAGATGAAGGACACAGAGACTGTCGATCAATTTATGACTAGGGTTTATGGGATTGTCATGCAATTTCAAACGTATGACGAAGCCCTAGAGCAGAAGGGTATTGTTGAAAATGTACTTAGATGCCTCACTAAGAAATTCTCCATGGTGGTTACTCCCATAGAAGAATCTAAGGATTTATCGGCATTTACCCTAGAAGAGTTAACATGGTTGCTTTTGTCTCATGAAGCTAGACTGAGTCAGTAAGACGAGTCTCTCTCTCATGCATTTACCACTCAGAATTATTTCAACAGAGGTCGAGGTTGAGGAGGCGGAGGACGAGGAAAAAGAGGAAGGAGTTCTAATTCCATAGAGGATAGAACTTCCCATGAACACACAAATCACTGTGAGCACAGTCATAACCCTTAGAACTAGAGAGGAAGAGGAGGCAAGAGATGGACTAATAGGTACAATGTTCAGTGTAACTACTGCAAGAAATATGGCCACTATTTACGTGACTACAGAAAGAAGCAAGCATATCAAAACAGTGGCAGAGCAAATGTCCCAAATGTTGAAGAAAATTCATCAGAAGTCATGTTTTTGTCATATCAGGTGACTGAAGAAGAACATCAATTAGATATGTGGTTGCTAGACAGTGGATGCAGCAATCATATGATAGGTAACAAATCATTATTCTCTGATCTAGATCCATCTGTTAATTCAAAGATCAAACTAGGTGATCACTATCTCATTCCAGCTCAAGGTAAAGGTACTGTACCTATAATTACCAAACATAATGACAAGAAGTATATAAATGATGTATTCTATGTTCCAAATCTCAAAGTCAATTTGGTCAGTGTGGGTCAACTGATTCAGAATAAGTATGATGTTAGGTTCATTGATTCCTACTGTGTTGTCTATGATAAATCTCCTAGTAGAAGACTCCTAGCCAAAATAGAAATGACCAAAAATAGAATTTTCCCACTCAACCTAAGGAGTGCTATCCTGTCACAGTCAT
The DNA here is from genome assembly GCA_027924585.1 of Larix kaempferi. Taxonomy (NCBI): domain Eukaryota; kingdom Viridiplantae; phylum Streptophyta; class Pinopsida; order Pinales; family Pinaceae; genus Larix; species Larix kaempferi. The sequence goes on along the minus strand of BSBM01000922.1, from coordinate 20,069,171 downwards.
GTGCTCATACTGTCTCCAGTCAAGACGAAACCTGGTTGTGGCATTGTAGGTATGGTAATCTACCCTTTCAGAGTCTCTCTCATCTGTAAAAACAATCCATGGCCAAAGGATTACCAATCATGAATGAACAGTCAAGTTCTTGTGAAGACTGTATTTTAGGGAAACACCAAAGGGACAGCTTTCCCACTTCTACAAAGAGAGCCAAAGAACACCTTGAACTTGTTCACACATAACTATGTGGACCCATGCAAACCTAGTCTATAGGAGGAAGTCTGTATTTCCTAACATTTATTGATGACTACAGCAGGAAAGTCTCGATTTACTTTCTCATAAATAAGTTAGAATCTTTCTCCAGACTCAAAGAGTTCAAAGCTTTGACTGACAAGCAGTTAGGTAAACCACTCAGAATACTCAAATCAGACAATGGAGGTGAGTATGTATCTCATGATTTTGCAGAGTTCTGTAAGCAACATGGAATCCAGCAACAGTACACCACCAGATACACTCCACAATAGTATGGAGTTGTAGAACAGAAGAATCAGACCATCATGAACATGGCCCGAAGTATGCTATCATACAAAAAGTTATCCGATGATTATTGGGAAGAAGTTGTTGCATGTTCAGTATATCTACTAAACAGATCTCCCACAGTAACTGTCAAAGACAAGATACCTGAAGAAGCATGGAGTGGCACTCAGATTATTGTTTCACATCTCAGGATATTTGGATGTGTTGCTTTCGCACACATACTTGATGAGTTAAGGAAGAAATTGGACAAGAAGAGTGAAAGGTGTATTTTCATAGGCTATGGTGAACAACATAAATCCTATAAGCTATATAATCCTGTCACCAAGAAAGTAGTGGTGAGCATAAATGTCAAATTTATGGAAGATAAATGGTGGACTGATACAACAGACATGCAATAGGAAGATAGTCCAGTACCACCAGAACCACTTAGAATGCCCAGACTTGAAGTACAGCAGCAACAACAAGAAGGGACACTAGCAGATAGTCCACTACAGAACCAGAGAACCAGAATCTTAAGGGAGATATATGAACAAACTCATGTCATTGATGAGAAACTACAGTATGCTCTATTTTCATGTCGTCCAACATGTTTTGAAGAAGCAGCAAAAGATCCATAGTGGATCCAAGCAATGAATGAAGAGATTGATTCTATTGAGAGGAATCAGACTTGGGATCTAGTTGACCCCCCATTAGATAAAAGTTGCATTGGTGTAAAATGGGTCTATAAGACCAAGTTGAATGCAAAATTAGGGATAGAAAAGTACAAGGCAAGGCTTGTTGCAAGAGGTTTTGCTCAACAATATGGTGTAGACTACGATGAAACCTTTGCTCCAGTAGCAAGGATGGACACCATCAAATATGTACTTGCAATAGCAGCTCAAAACCAGTGGCCTGTTTACCAAATGGATGTGAAATTTGTCTTTCTGAATGGCATACTTGAAGAAGAAATCTATGAATATCAGCCACCTGGTTATGTTGTCAAAGGTCAAGAACACAAGGTGTGTAAGATGAAAAAGGCCTTGTATGGTCTCAAACAAGCTCCAAGAGCTTGGTACATCAGAATTGACTCTTATCTCATTAACAATGGATTCAGTAGGAGTAGTAATGAACCTACTCTATATGTTAAAATAGATCAGCAAGGTAACATTTTACTTGTTTGTCTTTATGTTGATGGTATGATCTACACTGTAAATTGATGCTAGAAGAGTTTAAGACAGTCATGAAAAGGGAGTTTGAGATGATTTATCTTGGTCTTATGAAGTTTTTCCTTAGTCTAGAATTTGATCAAAGTGAAAATGGGATCTTTATCTGTCCACATAAGTATGCTAATGACATTCTGCAGAGATTCAAAATGGATAAATGTAAACTAGTAGAAACTTCCATTGCTACAGGAACCAAGTTAAGCAAGAATGAAGAAGGACCAACAGTAAATTCTACACTTTACAAAATATTAGTAGGAAGTTTAATGTATTTGACTGCTACTAGACCTAATTTGATGTATACTGTCAGTCTTATTTATAGATTCATGGAATCTCCCAAAGATTCTCACTGGAAAGTTGGAAAAAGAATACTGAGACATGTTGTAGGTACAATTGATTATGGACTTCGGTACACTCATTCACAGGACTGTACTCTCACAGGGTACACAGATAGTGATTTTGTAGGTAGTATTAATGATAGGAAAAGCACATCCGGTTATGCTTTCCATCTTGGTACCATTCTTATTTCTTGGGCTTCTCAGAAACAACCTATTGGGAGCATGTCTATAGCAGAAGCATAATATATTGCAGCAACTATAGCAGCATGCCATGCAGTTTGGCTCAAAAGACTCTTGAAGGACATGATACATACATAAACAGAACAACAACCATTTATTGTGACAACAATTCTGCTATACAATTGTCTAAACATAATGTATTTCATAGGAAGAGTAAACACATTGACACTCGCTATCACTTCATACGTGATTTAGTAAAAAATGGAGAAATCAGATTGATGTTTTGTGTCTCTAAGGAGCAGCTAGCTGATATGTTTACCAAACCTTTTGGTACATCTGTATTTGAGTTTCAGAGGAAGCACTTTGGAATTGATAGTGCTGACCACCATCCCACTTGAGATTAAGGGGGTGTGTTAAGAGTTGTAATCTCATGTGTCAAGTTGGTTAGTTAGTTGAGTTAATTGTTGACTAATACATTAGTTGACCCATGGTATTCATTGGCCCATAGTATTAGCCAGTTTTTTTGAATCTTATGAGAAACTATATATATGTGTGTTTAATAATGAGAAGGCAATCAATATTCCCTTTGTGTTTCTGCTCTATTCTGTGTCTCTACAAAATTTATCATTGAGCTGCCTGCAATTGAATAGACTTTGACTTTCGCTTATCCCATCCATTTATACTCCATACACAAAGCTGCATACAGAGATTGATATGTGAAGCTACTGGAAGTTTATACTTCAATATGTTACCCAAATGCAAATAAGAAGACATAACAAAACACTAAAACGTGATAAAACTATTGTATTTACATTTTCACACCTCTCCCCTTTAGTCAAGCAACTATGTTCCCTGGAAACACCATTTTGAACTTGATTTTCCTTAGCCCAACTCACATTTGAATATGATTCATCCACCTCAACATCTACTGAATTTGCTGAAACAATTGCTGCTCGTGCATCCGAAATCAGCTTTTAATATGAGTTCATTAATTCACAAGAAATAAATTCGATTTCCATTTCCGCATCCCGGAAATGGTCATTTGAATCAATTTCGATACCTGATATGGATTTGATCTTTAATAAAAATAGGCCTCTCCCTTGGGGTCGACAGCTCCTATCCTCTCCCTTTAATTTCATTTATCTTCTATTATGATAACCGATTTTCCCTTTCCCCCTTAGCGAGAGACAAGGCCCACTTAATCACTAGCTAATAGGATAAGGCCCCCATAGCCACACTTACTAGTCATAACCAGCCTATAGTCAATCATTGTTAGTGGGTCTAACCTATCGAATATTACTTAAATAAGAATTATGAATATACCTGCTAGTAACTATCCAGGTACTTATATAATAATTATTTCATGGCCTTCTATGATAGGGAACCCATATGGCTTATTTTATAGTAAAATGTGTAAGATGGCTAAACTAGTCATATATCCCGCTCAAATGCCCTTTGAAATCATTTCGGGTATAGAGATTGGATGCTTGACTTACTTTCCCTCCGATCGAGCGTTCGATCCCTCACCCTCCTATTTTGCTCCGTAAGCATCGGAGATGTTATGAAGCTAATTTCACAATCAATCTAGCGAATAGCTCGTACATCTCTCTCTCCATTTTAGGCAAGATATCAAAATAGTTATACAAGATCCTTAAGTGGATATTTCTATGAATTATAGGATGTACACCTGAGCATCATCCCCAGAAGATACCAAAACATTGAGAGAATGAGAAAATGCTAGACCAGTGATTCTCTTTTGGTGGCCCTTCAGCTTTGTTTTCACCTACAATCAGGCAATTGAAGGGATCATTATGTTTTGCAGAAAGAGCTTGTTGTAGATTGATTGTTGTGAATCACCCACCCATCCAACGTGTATAGAAATTCCAGGGTCTAGTGTGTACAAAAATTCCAGCATCCACGGTGGGCTTATTTAATTTGGAGTGGAAAATGAGTAGATTCAGTAGCAAAGGTTTACACGGGAATAGAAGCAAAGGCATTTTACCGAGTGGTTGAGTGGTGGGACATTCCTTTGAAGCGTGTCTGGTGTTGGAAAAATGTATTTATGAGTTGGTTGTGTATATAACTGCATTGGCTCTGTCAGTCACCATATTAGTCATTTTGTCGGTCCGTGGAACCGCGTTTGTACTTTGTATTCCGCAAGTCAAATTTATTAGGTAGAAATTGATTATAGTCTTTAATGGATCTCAGTAGCTTCCAAATGAAGGTAAACCAAGTTTGTGTATAAATTAAAATCACTCACAAAATATTAGATAGAGATGTGTGAAAGAAAGGAGAAGAATAAATTGGTCGTGAAATGTATGAAGAGCCCAAGCTTTGTAAAATGGTGAAACATTGAAGTAAAATCTCATCTCTTTGTAATGAGGCAAAGTTGTTTGTTTTACCGCACTAATATATAAGTCTATAGTTTTATATATTCATTCTCAAGAATGTTGTTTGTTGCATGTTGCACATCTTCTTCATATTTAACTCTGTGAATGTTGTTTACATTTACGCTCTGTAAAAGAAATCAATATTTCAAAGTAGTTCACCATGGTGAAAGTTCTATTTTAACAAAGAGTAACTGCATGTAAATGTTTTGGTTCTTATGTCCTAATAAGAAATGTTTTAAGATAAATATTGTTTAAGATTCGGTGATGTGAAGTTAATTTGTGCAAAGTTAATCTTCGTGAAGTAATTGAGGAGTCGGCAAAGTAAATTATTTCGCAAAGTTAACTGCGCACTTATGCGAAGTTCAACTGCGCAGTTAATCTCCATGTAGTTAATCTGTGAAGTAAAGTGTTCGGAAAAAAATAGAAGTTTACTTCGCAAAGTTTATGCTAGGAAAAGCGAAGTCCTAAAGAGAAGAAAAAGAATAATATTTATTTATTGTGCAGTTCAATCTTTTGACTATGCGGTGTGCTTTTCCCTTGATCTGATATCGGAGCGTAGTTTACGGAGAAAGGAAATTCTATTTACAAAAGGGAAAAGTGACTAAGAATGGCTTCCACTTCTGGTAATTTGCAAACTCCAATATTTTCTGGTAAAAATTATGAATATTGGTCTCTAACTATGAAAGCTTTGTTGAGAGGTCAAGATGTATAGGAAGTAGTCTAGAATGGCTATGTAGAACCAATAGATCTGATAGCATACAAAAATCTCACACAAGCTGAGAAGGATGTCTTGAGGGAACAAAGGAAGACATATGGAAAGTTGTTCCACATACATCAAGCGACACATCAATCCATACTCTTAAGAGTAGAAGCAACGACATCAGCTAAAGAAGCATGGGACACACTGAAAAATTCCTATCAAGGTTTGAACAAGGTAAAGATTGCCAAGCTACAAATTCTTAGAAGAGATTTTGAATCTCTATCAATGAAAGATACAGAGTCAGTAGACTCATGCTATACTCGTGTTATTGGTCTGGTTAATCAAATAAAGTGTCATGGAGAAAATCTAGGTGACCAAAGAGTTTTTGAAAAAGTTCTTAGAGTTCTTCCAAAGAAATTTGAAACTTTAGTTGTGTCCTTGGAGGTAAACAAAGATTTGTCCCAATTTACTATTGATGATTTGCAAGCTTCACTCCTAAATCATGAACATAGAATCAGTAGTTCAGATACATGACTAGAAGGTGCATTCTTAGCACATCCATCCATAAGTCGTGGAAGAGGAAGGTGAAGATCAAACTCTAGAGGAAGAGGAAGAAGTTATTTTAGAGGAGGTCATAGAAGCAGCCCTGCACATGTCTCTAGTAGAGGTCAGAATCAGATCCCTAGTCATCCAAGTGGACAAAGCTATGATAAATAAAAAAATTCAATGTCATTATTGTAAGAAGTTTGGACACTTCGCATATGAATGCAGGAAGAAGCAGTGTCACCAAGGAAAGCAAGGCCAAACACAATCAAGCAACAGTAGCACTCTGAACAGCTCATTGCTCTTAGCATGTGCATCTCCACTTGAATGCAATGTTGTCCAAGAAATCTCAAATGACATATGGCATTTAGAATCAAGCTATAGAAATCACATGACTGATAAATTAAATCTATTTTCTAGTCTAGATAAATCAGTTGAAACTGATGTCACACTTGGAAATAATATTCAAGTCATTATTTTGGGTAAGTGTACTGTTGATATTCTAACCAAACAAGGGGAGCAGAAATGTATGCCTGATGTTTATTATGTTCAAGGTTTGAAGCATAATTTGATGAGCATTGGACAACTGATGGAAAAAGGTTATAGATTTCATATGACAAGAAAGCATTGTCTGATCAAAGGCATATATCCAAGCAATCGCTTGATAACCAAAGTACAGATGACAAACAATCGCTTGTTTCCTTTGAGGATAAGACCAATTATAAAAAGAAAAACAACTAAAGTTGTTCATGGAAGTCAAAATAAAAATTCTAGAGCTATATTTAAAGTAGAAAGTAAAGAAGAATAAATTCACTGCGATAAGGAAGAAAAAGACAACAAAGAAATGCAAGAAGCATTTCAAACAGAAATATGATGAATCCTAGTTGTGGCACTTCACATTTGGACATTTGAATTTTGGTGGGCTAAAGATGCTACACATGGTGAAAGGATTTGCATTGATTGAAAAGCTAGAGAGAATTTGTGAAGGCTGTATTTTTGGAAAACAACACAAAGAGACTTTTCTAGTTGGAAAGTCATACAGAGCTCACACTCCACTTAAAATTGTGCACTCTGATATTTGTGGACCAATGCAAACACCGTCCATGGGAGGATGCACTTACCTTCTCACATTTATTGACGATTTCACAAGAAAAACCTGGGCATATTTTCTAAAACACAAATATAATGCATTTGGTTGTTTTCAGCAGTTCAAGGCACTTGTGGAGAAGCAGAGTGGTTACAACATCAAGATATTAAGAACAGATAGAGGTGGTGAGTATGTTTCAAATGATTTCTTAATTTTTTGCAAAAATCATGCCATACAAAAGCAATTCACTATGTGGTATACACCACAGCATAATGGTATCGCAGAGAGAAAAAAAGAACCATTATGGAAATGGCATGCAGTATGTTGTCATCCATGCATCTGCCAAATGAATACTCGGTTGAAGCAGTGGAAAATACTATATGCATCATGAATCGATGTCCGACAAAGAGTGTGAAGATCAAAGTTCCGCAGGAAGCATGGACAGGGATGAAACATAGTGTTTCGCATTAAGAATTTTTTGGTTGTGTAGCATACGCACATGTTCCAGATGAGTTAAGAAGGAAATTAGATAATAAAGGACATAAATGCATTTTTATTGGGTATTTTGAAGACAAAAAAGCATACAATTTGTATGATCCTGTTGAAAGAAAAGTTATTATTAGTTGATATGTTCAGTTTGTAGAAAATGAAGCATGGGATGGAATTGTAGAGAAGAATGTTAAAATTGTGTCACATGTCGAACATGATGACATCGCATAAGATGTAGTTGAAACTCCACATGTGAATCAGAACTTCGCAGCTCCGTCTACTCTGAGGACATCGCAGCATGTTTCAGCACAAGGAACTCTGACACAAGTCGCAGTTCAAGCAACTCCGACAAGCACACCAAGTGCGCAACAAACTCCATCAAGCAGTTCGTGCAGTTTGACACCAGCTACTCCGACAGAGACAAGAACTTTGTGTGAGATATATGAGACTGCTACACATAATTCATTCTCATTTTTTGCATTATTTTCTCAAGTTAATGATCCTCTAACATTTGAAGAAGCTGTTGAAGATAAAGTATGGGCGCAATCCATGGATGAAAAAATAGAATGCATTGAGAAGAATCAAACTTGGGAATTAGTTGATGTTCCTAAGGACAAGGATGTGATAAGCGTGAAATGGATTTATAAGACCAAGCAAGATGATGATGGAAATGTGCAGAAGCACAAGGCAAGATTGGTAGCATCAGGATTCACATAGCAGCCTGACATAGACTTCAATGAAACTTTTGCACCTGTAGTACGAATAGACACTATCAGAATAGTTTTGGCGATTACAGCACATAAGTCATGGCTTTTTTACCAAATGGATGTTAAGTATGCATTTTTAAATGGTTATTTGGAGGAATAAGTATATGTGGAGAAACCACAAGGCTACGAAGTCCCAGGACAAGGACACAAAGCTTACAAGTTGAAAAACGCACTTTATGGTTTGAAGCAAGCTCCTAGAGCTTGGTACAGTGGCATTGACTCATACCTCATTCAGAATGGATTTCACAGAAGTGAATGTGAGCCAACGCTGTACAAAAAAATCAACAAGCAAGGTAATAAGCTAATTTTCTTCCTGTATGTATATGATTTAATATTTACTGGTGATTTTGGTAGAGAAGAATTTAGATCAGTCATGGAAAGTGAATTCGAAATGAATAATTTGGGGCTTATGAAGTATTTTCTTGGCATTGAAGTCCAACAGTCTGAAAAGGCATATTTATATCTCAGTCGAAGTATGCAAGTGATGTATTGAACAAATTTAAGATGTTAAATTGCAAGACAGCTCCAACACCAGTGATAACAGGTTTGAAATTAAGCAAGGATGATTATGGATCCAATGTAGATCCTACGCTATTTAAAAGGCTCGTTGGCAGCCTTATGTATGTAACAACGACAAGGCCAGACATAATGTATTGAGTCAGTTTAATCTCAAGATTCATGGAGTCACCAAAAGAATCTCATTGGCAAGCAGGTAAAAGAATTATGATGTATGTACGTGGAACAAAAGACTTTGGTATTTTGTATTCAACCTCAGAAAATTTCAAACTCATAGGATACACTGACAGTGACAATGGAGGAAGCATAGATGACATAAAAAGCATGCGTGGGAATACATTTCATTTAGGAACAGGTGTTGTATCATGGGCTTCAAAGAAACAGCCCATAGTAACTCTTTCTTCAGTAGAAGCAGAGTATGTTGCAGCTACAAGCGCTGCATGTCAATCTGTTCGGATACGGAGGATGTTAAGCGATTTGTCGCAGAACCAACAAGAACCCACAGTCATTTACTGCGACAACAATTCAGCTATCACACTCTGAAAGAATCATGTGTTCCATAAGAGAACCAAGCACATCGACACAAGGTATCATTTTATCAGAGAATTGATAAACAACGAAGAAATCTGTTTAAAATTTTGCAGGTCTGTGTTGGTTGTGGAGCCAGATCTTCCAGTCTCATAGATGATATTGTCTTAGCCGTGCACCCCTGAGGAATGTACACCCATTCTGTATTTTTAAGGGTTCGGGGCTGTTTTCGCCAGTTGTTTTGTGGGCCCATGGTTTTGGGTATCCCATGGTATTTTTCCCATTGTATTTTCCCTATAAAAGAAAGACATTGCAATATGGCTAGGGCTGATGTATTAGGTTTTATGCATTGTAAAGATCTCTAAGATCAGGAGAGACACTATGAAACAGTGAAGAGGAAGTGCAGCGGTTGTGCTGCAGGTTGTATCCCTTCACCTTGCTGGATGGTAATAATAATAAGGACTGGAAAATTCAGTGTGGACGTAGCCCAAGTTGGGGTGAACCACGATATATCTATGTCTCTCTTGTAATGTGTGTGTGATTATATTTGCATTTATGTTTATTGTTATTGCTCTACGATCCTGTTTTTCTAACAGTCTGAATATCAAGTAGCATACATATTTACAAAACCATTGGCAAGGGACACATTCCAATATCTGCGAAGTTGTTTGGGAGTGACAAGTTCTGTGCAGTGAACTTCGTCATACATAGAGCATGTTTCAGCTCTGAAATATTTTGTAATACTTTATTTTTGTTTAAAGATCCTCATCTACTCATAATTAAGGGGGACTACTAGAAAAACATATTTATGAGTTGATTGCGTATCTAACTGCGCTAGCTCTGTCAGTCACCTTGTCAGTCATTTTTTCAGTCGACAGAACCGTAGAGATGCCAGGAATTCATCCAGTCTATCAGAAGGCTTCGTGCACTCTTCCTAGTATTTATTCAGCTGCGTTTGTATTCCACAAGTCAAATTTATTAGGTAGAAATTAATTATAGTCTTTAATGGATCTCAATAGCTTCTAGGTGAAGATAAACTAAGTTTGTGTATAAATGAAAATCACTCACAGAATATTAGATAGAGATGTGTGAAAGAAATGAGAAGAATAAATTGGTCATGAAATGTATGAAGAGCCCAAGCTCTGTAAAATGGTGAAAGATTGAAGTAAAATCTCATCTCGCTGTAATGCGGCAAAGTTGTTTGTTTTACTGCACTAATATATAAGTCTATAGTTTTATATATTCATTCTCAAGAATGTTGTTTGTTGCATGTTGCACATCTTCTTCATATTTACTTGTGTGAATGTTGTTTACATTTATGCTCTGTAAAAGAAATCAAGATTTCAAAGTAGTTCACCATGGGGAAAGTTATATTTTAACAAAGAGTAACTACATGTAAATGGTTTGGTTGGTATGTCCTAACAAGAAATGTTTTAAGATAAAGCTTGTTTAAGATAATTGGGTTATGCGAAGTTAAAGAAGTATGAGAAGTTAATTTGTGCAAAGGTAATCTTCGTGAAGTAATTGAGAAGTCGGTGAAGTAAAGTATTTCATGAAGTTAACTGTGCACTTATGCGAAGTTCAACTGTTCAGTAAAAAGTTGAAATGCACAGTTAATCTCCACGCAGCTAATCTGTGAAGTAAAGTGTTCGGCAAAAATTAGAATTTTACTTTGCAAATTTTATGCTAGGAGAAGCAAAATCCTAAAGAGAAGAAAAAGAAAATATTTATTTACTTTGCAGTTCAATATTTTGACTACGCGGTGTTCTTTTCCCTTGATCTCATCCATCAAGCAGTGAATAGTAAGATGGCAGAAAATGGAAGAGAAAGGGGAGCAAATTGGCTGACACTGAATCTGGTGTAAAGTGTAATTACAATATTAAAGAATGGCTAGAAGATCCGGTGTCCTACGAGGGTTTTTAAATGCTCGACCATATCTGTCCGTACCATAGTGCCTCCCATAGTTGCAATATCTTCAATGAAACTTAAAAAACACCCAATTGTCAGAGAATACTATTGGAACCACCTTTCGAAGTGCTCGAGAAAGAATAGATACAAGTAATAATTGGGCACCAGATAGATATAATACCATAAAGTAACAATTAGGCACAAATCTAAGATCAAGTTACAACCTAGTGCCAAGTACTACTTAAATATAACTGTGATCTGAACTACTCCCTCGGATTGGTGAATGACTGGATATAAAAGGAATAGAATTCTTAGTTTCTTCAATTGAAACAGAATGTGGCAGAGCTATAGAGCGTTCCTTTTCTAGCTTAGCTTGTGGAGCTACTATAAGATGCTTCATAGATGTAGATGGGGTAGCAATGTCATAATATTTTGACATAGTTCTGAATTTTATTTCTTTTGTAGCATCATACCTGTAACATAATCCAAAACGATAAGACCAACAAAGGAAGGACAATCTGAACATTAATAAGTGGGAATCTAAATATAATAAAAAAAGGCATATTCGAGTACCTATAGTTCCTGCTGTGAATGATCTCAAACATTTATCCTTTTTATTTGCTGCTTGTCTCCATCCTTTCGATCTTTAGCTTCTATTTAAGTACCTGCATTGGCTAGGGTTACTATTAAAACAAGAAAACTGCAGCTAGGGTTCTACTTGAATCATAAACCCTTAAGGTTTTGATGCTTCTCAAGTTATGATAAAAACACTCTCAAACCTGATACAAACCCTTGCAACTTACCAAAAGGATAGCAAAAATCCCCAATTTCTTTCCCAAAATTTTATTTCGTCCAATTCCTTTCCCTGCATTCCTAATTTTTATTTAACCCAAATCCTTTCCCTCCAAGTAAATTTAAAATTGTTTAATATTAATATATATATCCTTTCCCTCCATTCCAAATTTATATTTCATGCAAAATTTATTTTTTAATATTAATATATTATATAAGGTTTAACTATAATATATTTATATATAAAAAACATACTATTAATTACGTTGATAGGCGTTTTATTTCAACATTGGGGGTGGAGGTCATGTGGATGAATTTTTATTTTTCAAAAATTTGGCAGCTAGATTTCATTAATGTTGGAATATTATTCGTATGATGCACAAATAAATGCTTTAAATTTACTTAATTAACTTGGATGCAGATTTTTTTTAGTTACAAATCAGTTTTGATAAAAAGAATTCAAAAAAATTAAAATAATTTACCTCCACCTCTCTCTTATAAGGTGGCGGTGGGAAATTCAATAACAGATTTGCACAGGTGGAAAATTAATCAATGGAACTATTTGCTATCTTAAGGACCAAGACACCTGGATGAGAAATTAAAAAATCGGTGCATTCTCTCTATTGCTGCTTCTCTCTTTTGGAGATGTGGAAGTTTTCATGAACAACAACGTGGCTCTAATGCTAAAGCGATATAGGAATCTTGCTTGTGATCTGATCCAGATTGATTTGCTCTGTGTTCTCCATATAGACAGTTTAACTTATTATATTGTGTGTGCAGGTTGCAGTGTTTGCAGTCTCCAAGGGAGATTCGTTAGCCATGGGCTAGCGCTGAATATGCCAGAGGTAAGTTTTTGGTTTTAATTTTGTTTCTTTTACAACTAAATACCTATAATCTGATTGAAAAAACAAATCGGCCGTGACTAATCATCCTGCCAATCGATTTGGTGTGATAATCAGGAAACCTCTTTCACAAAGGGGATGGTGTGTGTGGTGAAAAAAGTGGACTCAGGTTGGTTCAGGCTCAGCTCCCAGGAGATAAGCAGAGGAGTTCCCTTTGCTCATTTATTGTTGGGTTACATTGTTAGCCTCAAAATAATTTACACATCAAGCTGGAGGATACATGTGTGCTTTCCTACTGCTTCCTGGACATACTCAAGTCCTACTTCTCTCTGATCAAGAGTATATTATCCTCCTCATTCTATGAGTCCCTGGACGGAAGGAAGATAATAGGGTTAGGAGTGTGGCATAGCATTGAATCAGCATCTGTTCTGGGAAATAACGATGATGGTCCAAATGCTAGTTGAATCCGTGATCTTTCAGAGTTGTAACCTGCCAAGACAGATGCATGAATGGCCAATGATTTCTACACTTGAATTTATATAAATATAATTCAAGATGGTCAATCAGAAGTATTCAACAGAGCTTCGATTACAGGTTATACACTCACAAATCGTTGGAAAATAGGACGATAATAACTACAGCTCAACAGCGCTTAGAGTTATGAGTGAGATTGAACATTTGCCGATAAAGAAAAACAATTTTATCACTTTTTAAATTTATGATTTTGACTTAAATTCATATTTTTTAACATTATATGGGATTTGAGTTTGGTGTGGTCATCTGAGTTCGCTGTGAAGGGAAAAGGTGGAAACCTGCGCAGTAAAAAAGAATTGACCTACACGGCAAATAAATACTTTCTTTTCTTTTCTTTTAGGACCTGCACTCCAGTTAGCAAAAGCTTTGCTTTAATTATTTTTTGTGAATACTTTTCTTCACAAATTACCTGTTTGATTACGCTTTTACTCTGCGCAGGTTAAATGTACTTTTCTACCTTTTACTGCGCCAGTATTACCTGAGCATTAAAACTTTCTACTGCACAGGTGAACATTGCTGCGTAGTTCACTACCCTCACAGAAATTCTTAACTTCACAAAATACTTTGTGGAATCCTTTACTTTTGCATGAGCTTCGCACTTCATACAAATTACTTTTCCAAAACTTCTTTTTACTTTACGAAGGTTAACTGCAAACAAGTTACCTTCACATTCATATTTAGCTGCGCACAACCGAATCTTAAACAAACTTTGAATAAATGTATTTCATGCTAAAACATAAGAACCGAAACATAAGTTGAAGTTACTGCACAGTTAAACTAGGCTATTTACCACCGTGAAATACTTGGAATCTTGATTTGATTTACAGACCGTAAATGTAAACAACATTTACACCGGTCAATATGAAGTAGATGTGTGGGATGCATAAACCAACATTCTTGAGAATGAATACATAAATCTAAAGACTTATATATTACCACTGTAAAACATAGTAACTTTTCCACAATTACAAAGAGATGAGTTTTACTTCAATCTTTCACTTATTACATAGAGCTTGGGCTCTTCATACATTTCACGGGATGAGTTTCTCCTCTTTCACTCTTCTTCCTTCACATACATCTTTACTTCTATCTCTATGAGAGATTTTCATTTATACAAAAAATTGGTTTGGCTTCTCCTCAAAGCTACAGGATTTCATTAAAGACTGTAATAAATTCTACCTAAGAATTCTTGATATGTATAATACTAAAGCGGTCACATAAATACTAATTTGACATGCGCCAGATTGGTTGCAAACTGATTGACTGACTGATTGACTTCTGACATTGGAGACTGATTGAGTGTCTGACAAAGCCGGCACATATCAGATACGCTATCAACTCATTAATTATGATATTTTGAACACTCCCCCTTAATTATGAGTGGATGGGGATCATTAAACAAAAATAAATCATTACAAAATATTTCAGAGCTGCGACATGCTTTGTTCATGACATAGTTCACTGCACAGAACTTGTCACTCCCAAACAACTTTGCAGAAATTGGAATGGGTCCTTTGCCAATGGTTTTGTAAATATGTCTGCTACCTGATCTTTAGACCTCCAAAATTCTAAATAGATTTCCTTGTTGTTTATCAATTCTATGATAAAATGATACCTCATGTCGATGTGCTTAGTTCTCTTGTGGTACACATGATTCTTTGACAGTGCAATCGCTGAATTGTTGTCACAGTAAATGACTATGGGTTCTTGCTGGACCTGCGACAGATCACCTAACAACCTATGGATCCAAACTGCTTGACATGCAGTGCTTGTAGCTGCGACATACTCTGCTTCTGCTGACGAAAGAGTTACAATGGGTTGTTTCTTTGAAGCCCATGATACAACACCTATTGCTACATGAAATGTATTCCCATATGTGTTTTTTCTGTCATCTATGCTTCCTCCATTATCACTGTTTGTGTATCCAATGAGTTTCAAATTTTTTGAGGTTAAATACAAAATACCAAAGTCATTTGTTCCACTTGCATACCTCATAATTCTTTTACCTGCTTGCCAATGATATTCTTTTGGTGACTCCATGAATATTGATATTAAGCTGACTCCATACATGATGTCTGCCCTTGTTGCTGTAAGATACATAAGGCTACCAATAAGCCTTTTAAACAACATAGGATCTACATTGGATCCATCATCATCCTTACTCAATTTCAAACTTGTTATTACTGGCATTGGAGTTGTCTTGCAATTTAACATCTTAATTTTGTTCAAGACATCACTTGCATACTTCGACTGAGATATAAATATCTCATTTTTAGTCTGTTGGACTTCAATGCCCAAAAAATACTTCATAAGCCCCAAATTAGTCATTTCAAATTCACTTTCCATGCCTGATCTAAATTCTTCTATGCCAAAATCACTAGTAAATATTAAATCATCTACATACATGAAGACAATTGGCTTATTACCTTGCTTGTTGATTTTTGTGTACAGTGTTGGCTCACATTCACTTCTGTGAAATCCATTCTGAATGAGGTCTGAGTCAATGCGACTGTACCAAGCTCTAGGAGATTGCTTCATACCATAGAGTTCCTTTTTTAGTCTGTATACTCTGTGTCCTTGTCCTAGAACTTCATAGCCTTATGGTTGTTCCACATATACTTCTTCCTCCAAATAACCATTTAGAAATGCAGACTTAACATCCATTTGATAAACAAGACATGTCTTATGTGCTACGATGGCCAAAACTATTCTGATAGTGTCCATTCGAGCTACAGGTGCAAAAGTTTCATTGAAGTCTATGCCAGGCTGTTGTGTGAACCCTCTTGCTACCAATCTTGCCTTGTGCTTCTGCACATTTCCATCAGCATCCTGCTTGGTCTTATAAATCCATTTCACGCTTATAACATCCTTGTCCTTAGGAACATCAACTAATTCCCATGTTTGATTCTTCTCAATGCATTCTATTTCAACATCCATGGCTTGTGCCCAAACTTTATATTCAACAGCTTCTTCAAATGTTAGAGGATAATTAACTTGAGAAAATAATGCAAAAAATGAGAATGAATTAGGTGTACCAGTCTTATATATGTTGCGCAGAGTTCTTGTCCTTGTCGAAGTTGCTGGTGTCGAACCGCATGAACTGCTTGATGGAGTTTGCTGCGCACTTGGTGTGCTTGTCGGAGTAGTTTGAGCTCCGACTTGTGTCGGAGTTGCTTGTGCTGAAACATGCTACGTCGTCCTGGGAGTAGACGGAGCTACGCAATTCTGATTTACATGCGGAGTTTCAACCACATCTTCTGCGATGTCATCATGTTCAACATGTGACACGATTTTGACATTCTTCTCTACAGTTCCATCCCATGCCTCATTTTCTACAAACTGAACATCTCAGCTAATAATAACTTTTCTTGTGATAGGGTTATACAACTTGTATGCTTTTGTGTCTTCAGAATACCCAATAAAAATGCATTTCTATCCTTTATTGTCTAATTTTCTTCTTAGTTCATCTGGAACATGTGCGTATGCTACACAATAAAAAAAAATTAAATGTGAAACACTATGTTTCATACCTGTCCATGCTTCCTGTGGAACTTTGTTCTTCACACTCTTTGTCGGACATCGATTCATGATGTAAACAGTAGTTTCCACTGCTTCAACCCAGTATTCATTTGACAGATGCATAACTGCCAACATACTGCGTGCCATCTCCATAATGGTTCTGTTTTTCCTCTCTGCGATACCATTCTACTGCAATGTATACCATGCAGTGAATTGCTTCTGTATTCCATGATTTTTGCAAAATTTTAAGAAATCATTTGAAACATACTCACCACCTCTATCTGTTCTTAATATCTTGATGTTGTAACCACTCTGCTTCTCCACAAGTGCCTTGAACTGCTGAAAACAACTAAACGCATCAAATTTATGTTTAAGAAAATAGAAACATGTTTTCTTGTGAAATCATCAATAAATGTGAGAAGATAAGTGCATCCTCCCATGGACGGTGTTTGCATCGGTCCACAAATATTAGAGTGCACAATTTCAAGTGGTTTGCGAGCTCTGTATGACTTTCTGACTAGAAAAGTCTCTCTGTGTTGTTTTCCAAAGATACAACCTTCACAAATTCTCTCTGGTTTTTCAATCAATGGCAATCCTTTCACCATTTCTTTCATATGCAATAGCTTCATCCCACCAAAATTCAGATGTCCAAATCTAAAGTGCCATAACCAGGATTCATCATTTATTTCTGTTTGAAAAGTAGCTTGCATTTCGCTGTCTTTTTCTTCCTTTGCACAGTGAATGTTTGTTGCTTTACTTTCTGCTTTGAGCGTAGCTTCAGAATTTTCATTCTGACTTGCATGAACAACTTGAGTTGTTTTTCCTTTTATGATGGGTCTTATCCTCAAAGGAAACAAGTGATTGCTTGTCATCTACACTTCTACAATTAACTGATTGCTTGGATATATGTCTTTAATCACACAATGCTTTCCTATCATGTGAAATCTATATCCTTTTTCCATCAATTGTCCAATACTCATCAGATTATGCTTCAAACCTTGAACATAATAAACATCAGGCATAAAATTTATGCTCCTCCTGTTTGGTTAGAATATCAACAGTACCCTTACCCAAAACAGTAACTTGGGTATTGTTTCCAAGTGTGACATCAGTTTGAATTGATTTATCTAGACTAAAAAATAGATTTAAATTACCAGTCATATGATTACTACAGCCTGAGTCTAAATACCATATGTCATTTGAAATTTCTTGGACAGCATTGCATTCCAATGGAGATGCACATGCTAAGAACAACGAGCTATTCGAAGTGCTATTGTTGCTTGACTGAGCTTCACCTTGCTTTCCTTGGTCATACTACTTCTTCATGCATTCATATGCAAAGTGTCCATACTTCTTACAGTAATGACATTGAATTTTTTATTTATCATACCTTTGTCCACTTGGCTGATTGGGAGTTTGATTCTGACTTCTACCAGTGACATGCACAGGGCTGCTGCTAGGTCCTCCTCTGTAAGAACTTCATCCTCTGCCTCTAGAGTTTGATCTTCCTCTGCCTCTTCCATGGCTTATGGATGATTGTGATGCTAATTCACCTTCCAACGATGTATCTGAACCGCTGATTCTGTGTTCATGACTGAGTAATGAGGCTTGCAACTCATCAATTGTAAATTGGGATAGATCTTTGTTTTCCTCCAGGGTCACAACTAAAGATTCAAATTTATTTGGAAGAACTCTAAGAACTTTTTCAACAACTCTTTGGTCACTTAGAGTTTCTCCATGAGACTTTATTTGATTAACCAAACCAATAACACAAGTGTAGAATGATTCTACTGACTTTGTATTTTTCATTGACAGAGATTCAAAATCTCTTCTAAGAATTTGAATTTTGGCATTCTTTACCTTGTTCAAGCCTTGATAGGAAGTTTCCAGTGTGTCCCACGCTTCCTTGGCTGACTACGCTGCTGCTACTCTTGGGAGTATAGATTCATGTGTCGCTTGATGTACATGGAACAATGCCTCTCCATCTTTCTTCCTTAGTTCCCTCAAGACATCCTTCTTAGCTTGTGTGGGATTGTTATATGTTGCTTCATCTGTTGGTTTTGCATAGCCATTCTGGACTATTTCCCATACATCTTGACCTCTAAATAAAGCTTTCATAGTTAGAGACCAATATTCATAATTTTTACTAGAAAATATTGGAGTTTGCAAATTACCCAAAGTGGAATCCATTCTTAATCACTTTTCCCTTTTTGTAAATACAATTCTTACTTTCCGTAAACTAGGCTCTGATACCAGATGAAGGGAAAAGGGGGCAACTTGCGCAGTAAAAAAGAATTGACCTGCGCAGTAAATAAATACTTTCTTTTTTTTGCTTTTAGGACCTGCGTTCTAGTTAGCAAAAAATTTGCTTTAATTACTTTTTTTGAATACTTTTATTCACAAATTATCTGCGTGATTCCACTTTTACTGCACACAGATTAACTATATGTTTCTACCTTTTACTGTGCAGGGATTACCTGGGAATTTCTACTTTCTACTGCGCACGTGAACTTTGCTGTGCAGTTCACTACCCTCACGGAAATTCTTAACTTCACAAAATACTTTGTGGAACACTTTACTTTTGCATGATTTTCTCACTTCATACAAATTACTTTTCCAAAACTTACTTTAACTTTATGAAGGTTAACTATGCACAAGTTACCTTCGCATTCCTATTTAGGTGCGCACAACCCAATCTTAAACAAACTTTGAATAAATGCATTTCATGCTAAAACATAAGAACCGAAACATAAGTTGAAGTTACTACGCAGTTAAACTAGGTTATTTACCACCGTGAAATACTTGGAATCTTGATTTGATTTACAGACCACAAATGTAAACAACATGTACATAGATCAATATGAAGTAGATGTGCGGGATGGATAAACCAACATTCGTGAGAATGAATACATACAGCTAAAGACTTATATATTACCACTTATAGAGAGATGCGTTTTACTTCAATATTTCACTTCTTACATAGAGCTTGGGCTCTTCATACATTTCACAGGATGAGTTTCTCCTCTTTCACTCTTCTTCCCTCACATACATCTCTACTTCTATCTCTATGAGATATTTTAATTTATACAAAAAACTTGGTTTGGATTCTCCTCAAAGCTATATGATTTCATTAAAGAGTGTAATAAATTCTACCTAAGAATTCTTGATATGCAGAAGTCACATAAATACTAATTTGACATGCGCCGGATTGGCTGCAAACTAACTGACTGAAGATTGACTGAGTGTCTGACAAATCCTGCCAATATCAGATACGCTATCAGCTCATTAATTATGATATTTCCAAACGCTGTGCACCAGATTGTTTGAGGACTCTTCTGCAGGTCATTATTTCCTTGGCTTAGTGCTTCGAAGGTATGGTCCTTTGCTCCAAGCTTTATTCGCATGTGGAAAGGACACTGTGAGTATCCGTGATTTAGTTGGAAGTTTGAGTGCCAATATCTTTGGTTATGCTCTGGATAGTATGCTTATCCTTTTAAAGGTCAAGACATTTGATTCCCATTAGCTCTTATTTTGTGAGAACTTAGTTTGTTTGAAAAAATTGGTAATTTGTTAAATGTCCTTTGTGCTTCCTATGCTGGGTTAAATTCACGTAGGTGAAGTAGTCCTGGATTCAATGGTTTGAATCACAATCAATTTTGTCATTACATTAATCTAATGTGTTTTGGTTTAGTTCATTTTCCTTACTTTATTCGGTTATATTTTAAAGATAAATGGATTGCACAGGTTGCCATGGGAAATTCTAGTAGTATATGGGATTTAAATGATTCTTTGTTTTTGTTATTAAGAAGATTATATCAATTCAAAAAACCTCAATCCCATCTTTGACAAATACAGTGTACAACAATGAATATTAATGGAATACATAGCTTTATAAGGTAATGGACATTTATCGTTCAATCGGCATTCATCAACTTCAACGTTCCTTCTCTTCGGGATCAGTTGTTCACCTATCCTTCTAATTTGGATCAATAGCTATAATTCTTGAGCTTTATATAATCAAAGGGTGCATTTCAGCCTGCCCAGTCATGCCCCCTATTATTATTATTGAAGGCTCGTCGACTAACAAACTTTATGTGCGGCCCTATATTATTTAAGCTAACCCTTCCCCTTATTAATTAATAATCACAGACTTTATGCCCTTATAATAAGACTAGGGGGGTAAAATCCACCATTGAAATAAAAATAGTACTAGAGGGAAATATAAAGGTTACTGCTCACCTTGCCTTTCTATAGCCCCTATTATTAAAGTTATTTAAAAAACGGAGAAAGTAGGGAGGGACGGTTGGCTAGAAAATGCATCTATTCAGCTGATTACAACATGCATTGACACACTATGAGATTATTTGGGTTCCTTCCAATTAATAATAATAGTAGGGAAACCGAACTTTAAGAAGCAAGCTTGCTAACTGAACTGCTCACCAGCAAATTCCAATCTGCTACTTCACTCTGCGCTTTGCGAAAAGACAACATGTTCAGGACCACCACCCTTTTTTACATATATAATACTGCTAATTAATAATAGTAGATTATTATTTCAAGGTGTTATTTCAACAAAGAGAAACTGCTTTAACCTAATTTACATTGTTGTTGCAAAAGCCAGAATATTTAAGAAAACAACTGCAGGTAAACTTTTTTTCTTTTTACAGAATCCTTAAGCCTTTCTTTTAACCTTTTTCCAGAAGCCTTAAGCCAAACAAGTCCACCAAGCCTAATCATGTCCAACAGAGGTCATTCACCAGGAGCAAAGAGCCTTACAGACAGTCATCTTATAGACAGTCATCTTCACCACTAGCCAAGCCAAGTCCACCATCAGCCAGAAGGCAGAGAGGGAAAAGGAAATAACATGTGATTCGAAAGCATGATATTATATACAAAGATATATCTCACTATTATATATGTAATTACTCTTTGTTCTTTTGATATCCCTGGCCCTACTATTTGAAGGAGTAGAGACAGCGGATAGAAGCGTGGGCTCAATGCCCAGAAAAGTACTCCTCGTTTATTTCATTAACTAAAACCAGTTTTATACATATGACGACAGAGGTCTGGAAACATCTACTGACAGGTTTGGCTTCTCGGTGAAGCTAGAAGTTACATCAACATTTACACATTCAACTACCAACCGGCATGGGGATCGATCTATGCATAAATGCATATCAGCCGGACACATCCACGGAATGATATGGGTGGATACCAATGTGATGATGTGGCTATTGGTATTTATTTCCAACACTCCCCCTTAAATTCAATAGCCACATTACAACACATAGCTTACAAAAATCATGACCTGCTGGTCTAAAGTCTCAATTAGGCTTCTTACAAGTAGACACGAAACACTTCAAAAAATTTCTTTCAATGTTGCTGCTGGAAACTTCATCATCAGAATTCTCTCAAGTCTTGGAGAGTCTTAAGACGGATCTACTACTGTATATAGCAGATTCTTTCTCAACTACATAATGAATACTGAAGGTGGAAGCTGAGGCTCACTCTATGCTCTTCCTTCCCCGCAGGTGGCAGACTTCAGCAAACCACACATCCATGGCGGAGGAACACACACAACCTTTTAACAAACACATACAATTTTCAACAGGGAGCAACATGAAATTTCATCTATCAACTTCATCCATCATCTAACAGTGGCTTCATCCAGCATCATCACTTCCAAAAAAAACTTCAAATTACTAAGCCAAACAGCATTGCTACAGCAAATTCGAAACAACAAAAAAACTACAAAATTTCTTCAAGACGTTTTCTTCATTGTAACACCAGGTCATTGTCTTTTTCATTTTCCAGTGGTGCACAACTTTGAACCAGTTATGTGCTATAGTCTTCATGAATTTCATCTTGACTTTCTTCTTCTTGTTTATGCTGCATGGCAACTTCAGTACTATAGCTCTTGCAGCTTGATTACTGCAATCAAAACCTGCACAAATAGATAGAATTATAACATTTCGTAAAGCAAGTTTTTCTTCATTTATCTGCTTCCTGGCAGCTTGGTCTACTGCCCTTGCAACCTCCATAGTTGCATTCTCTTCAACTATTGTGCATGCTTCAACCACTGCAACAATGTCACAACCATAATCAGCAAGACACTCCACAACATCAACATGCCTTGGCTTTTCAGGCCAGTCTGCAATCAACTTTAAATCTGCCTCACAGGCGTTACATTTTTTAGCATCATCATGGATGCCTACAGCTTGTACCAATTCTGCTTCTGCTACAACTTCTGTGCAGTTTGCAGTTATCTTATCAAATTCCTTAACAAACATTGAGTCTTTAAAATTTTTAGAAATATCACAATTCCATGTTTCACATAAAAATTCAGACGTTTTGACACAGTGATTTTCATCTTTTTCAGCTGCTACTTGATTTCTGTATGTTCCTGGACAATAAAAATCACCACAACTATTATGAAAAACAATTTCCCTTGTGGGCTTGACCTTGAAAAGCTCTCCTTTAACCTTAAATGGCTGACCTGCAACTATCTCAGTTGCATCTTCGTCAACTATACTAGTCTCTACTTCAGCAGTGAGGTTGTTATCTTTTTAATCATTTTCATCCACGTATATATCTGTATTATGGGCTACACCATTTTCATCCTCACTTTTTTCATTAACACCTTCATCATCCACGTGTGTATTTTCACAGTGGGATTTACCAGCTTCATGTTCATTCACTCCTTCAGACATAAAGTCCACACACCTCAGAAATTCATCTATAATATCATCAACCTCGTATTCAACTTCAGTTGTTGAATTCACCATATATGTTTTTGTTGCTGCAATGGCAACTTCATCTTCATCAACACCATCCACATGCATGTCTACAATGTGGGATTCACAAATGTCAATTTCTTCAAATTTATATTCCACTTTTGTGGCACTATGACGCATGCAACTTTCGATAATCTTGTCAAACTCTGCACTAAAATTACAGTCTTCATGGGCTTCATTATACTTATCATTCACATCCATATGTGCCTCTGCACAATGGAATTTATCAGCTTATTCATCATTCTCTGCTTCAAACAGAGAGTCCACATTCTTCAAAAATTCTTGAATGATTTTAGCTTCTTCATTTTCATTTTCTTCAATTTCAGGCTGATTTCTATATGCACCTGCACATGCAAAAAAACCTAAACTGTTAAGAAAAACTTTTGTCCTCATGGGCATGCTCTTCATGAGCTCATCTTCTTCTTCACATTCAGCCTTCACTGGCTGTCCTGCAACTACTTGAGTTGTTGATTCATCATTTTTTTTTGCTGCTGCTATGGCAACTTCATCTTCAACATCTTCATCCACTTGTGGCTCTGCACAGTGGGCTTCACTATTCTCAAACTTATCTGGCTCTGCTTGGCTGACAAAGTCCTCAACCATTTCATGCGAACATTCAACTTCTA
This sequence comes from Larix kaempferi, assembly GCA_027924585.1. NCBI lineage: Eukaryota > Viridiplantae > Streptophyta > Pinopsida > Pinales > Pinaceae > Larix > Larix kaempferi. The sequence continues at coordinate 20,044,891 of BSBM01000922.1, read as the reverse complement.
CTTCAGCAGCTTTGACTAAGACTGCTGGATCCTTTTCAACTATTACAACAATTTCATCTTCATTTGTGTTTTGGGAAAGTGCTTATGCTGGTATAGCAGGTTCTTCAACTTCATTATCCACAACTGTGTGGGGTTCACCGAATTTCTCAACAGCTTCTATGGCTGGAGTTTCTACTGCTGCGATGGAAGTTCTATCTTCATATTCATCCACAAGTGCCTCTACACCGTGGGATTCACTAACAGCTAGGCTATCTTCTGCTTCAACTGTAGGTGGTTCATTAACATTATCACAATTTTCAGCACTGTCCATGACAGTTGCATCAACATTCTGAATTTAAACACCATGTAGTTCAGCTTGATGCTGGCTAGAGTTTCTCCCCCTTACACCAAATTCTCTTCTCAAGCATTCCCAAGCATCTTTAGCATTGGTTGCATCAGCAACAATGTGGAGAACACTATCTTCCATGGCTTTCTAAATGAGATATAATGCGAAGGCATCACTTGCCTCATCACAAGGTTCATTACATTTACTTTCAACACAATTCAATACACCTTCAGCACGAAACACAGTTTTCATTTTCATAACCCAAAATTCATAATTCTTACCTGAGAAAACTGGAATTGACAAAAAATCATGACAGACTTCTTCAGTTTTCGCCTTTGCTGCATCATACAACTCTGCAATGTAAGACTTGAATTTCTTTTCCTTGGACAATTTTAGTCTTCTGCTCTTCACCATATCTATCCTATGTTTTCTCCCTCGTCCACTGGTTACTGCCTTCTTAACCTTTGTCAGCAGCTCGGCTTTCTTCAGAAAATATCCAAATTTATTCACAATGGCTTCTAGTTGGCTCAATCACAGAATTGTGGGAACACCATACCAATTAAAAAATGAATTAAACCACTTCTGTGGATTTTACCAAACCACGAGCTACAACTCATTTCCTCCTTTAGATTTACACATAGCCTACTCGCTCCAACTCTTCAATGATTCTTTCAGCAGCTGTCCTCAGCTAGACTCCTACTTGACTGTAGGGAATACACTCAGAATTTAAAACTTTAAACAGTCTTCAGACTTACACTCGGAGCTTCACCTTGTTAAGGGCTCTTCAGAACAATCTCCTTGAGATTCTCACACACAGCCACAGCTATTAATTATAGAGCTTCTGCTCATCTTCAAGCTACGGCCTTTACAAATTTCATCCACGGATTCAAAGCTCTATTGGAGGAGTTCTGCAACAGCAAACGGGATACACAACAGCTCGACCACTAAATGGGAGCTTAGCCTTCCTCCTCGACCAATACTCTATGGGAGCAAAAACCTTCAACAGAAACAAAAACAGGAATTTCTTCTTACCTTTGCCACTGATGGGGTTTCCAATCAACGAGTGGGCGACTGGCCGACTGGGCTTCAGGCATAAATCGACTTATTCCATGGGCTACGGCCCTTCAACCAACCACTCGCCCTTTAGTGCAAGCGGCTCGCTACTTCAAGATCTCACGGCTCTTTACTGACTACGGTCATCCTCTCCTCTTCTAGGGACATGACCAGTGACCAAAACTCCAAGAACGTGGAGAAGAAGCATCCAACTTCTCAGCACTAGTAGGTTTCAAGTGGCTCCTTCAACTTGAACCAGAATGGGAACCACGATGGGATTTGGCCCTTTCCTGCTACAGCTGGCGGGTTATCGTCTTACCGTCACAGCGAGTCCTTAAAGGACATGGGAGCACCCAACTTCTCAAACAAATCAGCTACAGTTGCCAGCTACTCCAAGCTTCTGCTCAACTCAATGCTTTAGTGTTCACAAATTCCATCCACGGCTTCTCAACTTTCTTGCATAAGCACACGGGATAACCATGAGTCAGCTCAACCATTAAACCATGGGAGAAATCAACCTTAACACTGCTTGACCATTAAACCATGGGAGCGCAGCAAACACATATGAACAGAGGAGAAACATTGACTGTTAGCAACTCGGAGGACTTCGACACATCCCTCTTTCTTCATGCATAGAGAGCTTCAGCTCACACGCAAGGCTCCATCCTTCAATTAGCAGCACAAACCAAAACCAGGGTTTGCTCAAACCAGACCAACTTAGACTCAAACAGCGGGAGTCAAACTCGACTGCACCTATCCGCGACAGCACGGACTCACCAAACACCTGATGTTGGTCGCAGGGGATTCTGCTTCACAAAAGAAATTCTAGCGGCTACGGCCCTCTCCTTTTTCTGACCAACAACAATCACAAAATGGATGCACAAATGCATCACTGGATAGCTCGAAGACTTGAACTCTCAGGAAACTGACAAGCATCTCCACTGTTTTCCATGGCTTTACTGAAATAGAAATACAGTACCACAAACATGAGCCATAATGGCCATAAAGAAGCTACTGCTCATAGAGATAGAGCTATGACTCTGTATTTTCTTGTGCATGAGAGGATTTTTAGGGGTCTTCAAAAATCACTTTGCTGCCCTCACAACTTCCTTTTACATTGGACGACACTCTATTTTCTTCCCTCTATAGAACTAGGCTCATCTTCCAGCACGCACGAGGATTGACAGTGCGACCAACATCAAAAACATCTACTGCAGCCTCGGTTTTCTGTAAACCAAAAAACAAATTTGTGAGAGAGAATAGCTTGCTTGGACTGAGAGAATTCCGGTCCTCTTTCTCTCACCAGCGGAGACACAGCTCAACCGCACTTGACAAATAACCTCTGCTACAGCAGCCCTGCTCTTGCAGATTTGATTGACAATAGCGTTGTCCAGATTTGGCTCAACACACAACTCTCCTAGATGACTGCTAGGGAGTCTCTCTGCCACAACGTTGGCTCACAGGATGCCATACACTCTGATACCAATTGAAGGACTAGAGACAGTGGATAGAAGCGTGGGCTCAATGCCCAGAAAATAGGAGTCATTAACACCTTAGTGATTAGGGCTTCTAGGATTTCAGACAGCGATCATCTCCAGGAAGAAAAAGACCACCTCAAAGAAGTCTTCATGAACATAGGTTACGAACCTAGGGTTATCAAAAAAGCTCTAGATAAGGCTAATAATAGACGCCATAACAATAATATAACATCCAATAATTTGAACAACACTCTTAGTAACCAAACCTGTAACACGAGCCTACTTACCCTACATCCAAGGGGTCACTGATAAGATCTCTAGAATCCTTAAGAAAAAAGATATTACAACCTCATTCAAACCCCTTGAGACAGTTAAACAAAAAATGAGATCTGTAAAAGATCCTATCGACCCAAAACAACTTAGGGGTGTCTACAAGGCTACATGTTCTTGCAAGATGTGCTATATAGGTGAAACTGGGCGTTCCTTTCACACCATACTAAAAGAACATGCAACGGACATAAGGAATGAACGTACCCATACCTCGGCTCTTGCAGAACATTGTTCCAAAACCAAACATCAAATTTGTCTAGAGGACACCGAAATCATAGCCAAAGAAAACCACTATTTCAAAAGAAAATTTAGAGAAGCTCTAGAAATAATCAAACATCCGGTCAATCTGAATAAGGATGGAGGCCTTGAGGTTAGCACCAGTTGGCTTCCTTCCATCCTAAACCAGAGATCAAGTAACTAACCTAACAAACCCAATTATACTAACTTTAAAAAAAACATTTTGAACCCTAACAGATAACCTCTTATCTCCTTATTAATAATAATTTTTAAATTGATAATATATTTTAAAAAATTAAAAATTATAAAATACTTTAATTAAAATCTTATTAAAATTAAAAATTATTTATTTTGTTAACAATTGAACTACATGGATTAAAGGGATTAATTAAATCTTTTATATACTAAATTTATTTCCTAATAAGTTTGGTTTAAACTTAAACCATTCCACCTTTATATCTACTCCCCTTTTTTTTAAATCCATCATTATATTAAGTATTCCTAAATTTAAAAAATATAATTAAAAATTGAAAAAGAAAAAAAATTGAAAAATTAAAAATTTAATAATTAAAAATTAAAAAGCATTATAACTAATTGTCTATTAAGTGCTTAACACTTACCCAATCTAACCTAAAAACATTTTATTATATTACTAAAACAAACCTTTGATTAATATATTAGTATACACACTTGCCAATTAATTTAATGTTGTTATTACTAATTATTAAAATAATTAAATAAATAAAATTAATTTTTCAAATTAAACATAAGGTTCTTCTAAAAACAATTAATAAATTAATATTTAGGGTTTGATGATTAATTAAAAAATCTCAATATTTCAACCTAAACCCTAAATTCCCCTTAAACCTACTTTGAGCTGGTCTCCAATCTTCACTTCTTAGCACTATATATCAGATCTTTAGCTCTTCATTAAAACTCGGCATGATGGATCCTGTTTTGGATTCGAAACTTCAATTTTTAAATATGGATAATGTGGGTTCTCCGATTCCTCCCGCAATCAACTACCACATAAGTCTTGCTACAGAAAGTACTCCTCGTTTATTTCATTAACTAAAACCAGTTTTATTCATATGACGAAGGAGGTCTGGAAACATCTATTGACAGGTTTGGCTTCTCGGTGAAGCTACAAGTTACATCAACATTTACACATTCAACTACCAACCGGCATGGAGATCGACCTATGCATAAATGCATATCAGCCGGACACATCCATGGACTGATACAGGTGGATACCAATGTGATGATGTGGCTATTGGTATTTATTTCCAACACTATCTTCCCTCTTTTTTGGGCCATCTGCCTTTCAATACGTGTAGCCTTCCCTTCGGTAAGAACCACCCACCAGCGTGACCCAAGTTTTCAATCATCAGAATGAACTGGGATACAAAGAATACAAACTAAATCATCATACAATTATCAATCAAATATTTATTTCACTGACCCAACCATATTGTTCTTTATTTACACTGTGCAGTTGTCTCTGCTTTCTGTGGGTTTTCAGATCACTCACTGGTTTTAGAACAGTAGGAGAATTCCAGGTATCAAAATTAAACTATTGGATGTAAAAAACTGTAAGAATTCCTCCATTCTGTTTCTTTCTACGGAATGAGACTTTATTACAATTGCCGATTGAATTAAATGATTGTAATCAAGCTTTTTAAATATATATACCAGTTTAATATAACATTTTATTTCAATCTTCACAGGTTTGTGTTCAAATTTTAAAAACTGGTATTGGCTTTACAATTTGCAGGAAACTTTTACATATAAAACTTTTAGATATAAGACTCATACTGCAATCATGCAAGAGTATTTTAAAAAGAACACCTTGATGATTTTGTATAAATCGCCAAATAGATTAAAATGATCCACAAACCCACATGTCCCACTCTGCCAAGTTTAAAATTTGAACATGAAGTTTCAAAATTGGGATATGAGAACAAAGCATGAACAAAGCGGCTCTCCCCAATGTGCGAAACCAAGGAACTTCTATGGTTTTAGCATTGGCTTATAAGTTTTTGTTTTTTCAATATTAATATTTAACCTTTTTCAATATTAATAATGAACAAAGCCTCTCTACACAGTGAGTGAAACGAAGAAAGGAACTTCTAGGGTTTGATAAAGAACAAAGCCGCTCTCGGTAGTGAGTGAAACCTAAGAGTTTTAGGATTGACATTTAAATAGATATATAATTTTTTTCAATATTATTATTTGTCCTTTTTTTATGTTAATTTTTTATACTAATAATTAATAATTAACAGTAAACACTTTATCTTCATAAATGAACTCAAATTTATTTTTAAAAAAATGATTGTATCATAATGAAATGTAATCTTATTTATAAAACTAAATGCTACATGTTTACACAAAAGTTTTTTTATTTAATTAATGTTAATGTTAATAATATTTATAAAACTAAAAGCTACATGTTTACACAAAAGTTTTTTTAATTAATTAATGCTAATGTTAATAATTATTATTACTTATATTAATATTTTATGAGATTATTTTGAAATAACATTAATATTATAGTTATTAAAAAATTTAAATGTAATATTAATTATGTTTTACTAACATTATTAATAGTTAATAATTAATAGCAATACCATTAATTAGGCAATAACTTTATTAATTACATAACCTTACACAATAATTAACATAAACCTAAAACATAACATAACCTTACCAAATGAATATCAATGTTAACATTAAGATTTTGTAGACATCTATGTCTGTGAAATCTCACATATCATATAAGGATCATTGCAATCCAACATGACCATTCGGAAGGTTCCAATGTCATTAAAACATAATTAAGAATTCATTAATAAAACAATGATTACACTATAGCATTACATAACCTTATACAAAGTTATACTTTTATATCCTTATAACCTTATGATTAGGGTTTTCTATATATTTTATTTTTTTATTTATGCAAAGGTATACTTTTATGTTAAATTTTTTAGAACCATATATAATAGAAATATGTAGAAGTATACCCAATAATGTAATATATATTTTTTTAAATTAAAGTAATTTTTAAACTATTACAACTTTTGAATAACATTGAGAAAATAAAATTTTCAAATTATATTGAATAATAATTTTAAATTATATACATTTAAAAAGATGTTGTAAATATAATTTTTTGAATTTTAAAATGAGAAAGATTCCAATATCACATAATTAAACTATAATCACATTCTCAAATCATACTTAAAAAATAATTACATTTATATAATAATAATGATTATTATTATCATTATGCTAATCATTAATGTTAATAATAATTAGTATTACTTATTATTAACTTTTCATGAGATTATTTTGAAATAACATTAATGTTATAGTTATTAAAAATTTTAAATGTAATATTAACCATGTTTTACTAACATTATTAATAGTTAATAATCAATATTCATAACATTAATTAGGCAATAACCATATTAATTACATAAACTTATACAATAATTAACATAAACCTCAAACATAACATAACCTTACTAAATGAATATTAATGTTAACATTTAGATTTTTTTGTAGACATCGATATCGTATCATGGCCATTGGGAAGGTTCCAATGTCATTAAAGCATAATTAAGGATTCATTAATGAAACCATGATTAAACATAGAATTACATAACCTTATACAAGAATTAACATCAACCTCAAACATAAGATATGTTAGTTCATTACTATTAATATTAACATTTAAATTTTATAAATATCAACGTGTACATCGCATGACATAACATATAATGATCATTTCATTCTAACACCAACGTAGATCCATCTCAAACTCGGATCTATCAAGCACCGAAAGGGATCCAATTTCTTGAGGTGTAATTTTTTTGTTTTATCTTAAATTTTTTACACATTAAGAAAAAAATTACCCCTCAAGAAATTGGATCCCTCTCTTTTAATTTTTAATTATTTTATTTTTATTTTTAATAAGTTATGAGCGAACATGAAATTTTTAATTACTTTTGATTTTTTATAAGTTATGAGCCGACATGGAAACGTAACGTGACAAACGTGACAAATGTGACAAACGTTACATCTCCCCCATACTGGGTTGTAACGTAACGTGACAAATGTGACAAACATTACAACATCTCCCCCATACTGGGTTGTAACGTAACATGACAAACGTGACAAATGTGACATGTGACATCCGTTACAGGATCTCCCCCATACTGGGTTGTAAGCACCTCGTTTACACTCAGTACAATTACCCATGGGAATGTTCTATTGTGACATTGTATACATTGACTAAGTATTACCCATGGGAATGTTCCATTGTGACATTGTATACTTTGACTAAGTATTAATTGTAGGCATTGTACATAAGCATTGATAATTATTTTAATTTAACAAAACACATGACAAATGTTGCATTAACACATAACCCTAAACATCGAATGAGATATAACCATTTAGAAACATAATCTTAAACCATGGGCATAGTCAACAATGGTCAACCAAAGTCAACCACACTAAACCATGATTAACCATAGTCGACCATAGCAACCAAGGTCAACCATGGTCAAGCAAAGTCAATCATAGTCAACCATGGTAAACCAAAGTCAACCATTGTAAACCAAAGTCAACCATGGTTAACCATAGTCAACCATGATCAACCATTGTAAACCATAGTTAACCAAAGCCAACCATTTGTCAACCAAATCCAACCTAAAGTCACCCATGGTCAACCAAAGTTAACCATAATCAACCATGGTTGACTTCAAATAATGACCATAATGAAATGTACTTAACCATGAACAACCACAATCAATAATATTCAATCATGAATAAACACAGTAAACCAGAACCAATCATCATTGACCATGGACAACTACAAACAACCATAGTTAACGATGGTCAACCATGGTGAACCAAAGTCAACCATAGTTGCCCATGGTTAACCATAGTCATCCCTGGTCAACCATGGTCAACCAAAGTCAACCATAGTCAACCATGGTCAACCAAAGTCAACCATATTCAACCAAAAGTCAACCAAATTCATCCATGGTCATCCACATTCAACGATAGTAAAAAATGGTCAACCATCATCAACCATAGTCAATAATAGTCAACCAAAGACAACCAAAAGTCAACCATGGTGAACCATATTCAACCAAATCCAACCAAAATTCAACCATGGTAAACCATAGTCTACCATAATCAACCATGGTTGAATTTAAATAATTACCATAATTCACTATAGTCAGCCATGAACAACCACCATCAAATCTCTTGGTATCAAATCCTACTAAGATATAGATTTCACATGGTATCAATCCTACTGAGGTATAGATTTCACATGGTATCAAATCTCTTGCATCTTCGATTAGAACCAAGATTGTTTTAGAAGTGCACCAGAAGTAGTGGAGAAACCAAAGAAGTCCTCGGTGCCATTTCCTTGAAGCCAGTGGAGAAATCCTTTGGAGTCTACCCAGGGTGTGACGCTCTCCCAAATGTGCCTTCTAGCAAGCAGGGTTCGAATTAGTTATTGTAGATCCCCTCCTGAGTATTGAGAGTTTTGCATTGTAGGTACACAGTGTTCATTGTCACCAGGTGCACAAGCTACAGAAGATGGAGCAAACTAATGTTAATTTTCTCACTCCATTCAACTATTTTGAGTGGAAGGCCGGAATGGTTATCCAACTGAGATCCAAGGGTCTCTTTAGAATCACCATGGGAACTGAGGTTGAACCAAAATCTGCAGTAGAGAAGTCCAAGTTCTTCAACATAATGGATGAATCATTTGGCGTGCTTTGTCTCAATATCTCAAGAGACCTCATGTTTCACATTGAGAGTCTTGCTACTCCAAATGAAGTTTGGCTCAAGCTTGATTCTTTGTTTGGGAAGATTGATGAGATGATGGGCCATCAACTTGAGAATGAGTTGATCTCACTGAGTCCAAGCAACTTTGAATCCATCCAGTATTTCTCCACCAAGTTCAAGAGCATGGTTTTGCAAATCACGAAATGTGGCATTGATAAGAAAGAAAAACAATTGGTTATGTCCATCATTTCAAAGTTGGGTCCTGAGTATTCAGTCTTTGTCTCTACATTTCACTCCACCAAACTTATAGTTCACAATTGGAAGATTTCATGGAAATGCTAACTCAAGAGCAAGGTAAGATGGTTCTAATGGGTTCCATTAAGAAAAAGGACCAATTTCTTGTTGTTGGAGATTCGAATCAAGATAGAGGAAAGAAAAATCCCAAGGTTTTGAAACCAAAAGAGAAGAAGAAAGACAAGGAGAGGCCCAAATCTTCTAATGGGGATTCGAATCCTTTCAAAGACAAGGGAAAGAAGAAAGAAAATACCAAATGCACTTACTGTCAAAAGTTTTGGCACCCTGAAAGTGCATGCATGAAGAAAACTATTGATATGATGACCCATCTCCTACAAAAGAATAACATTCATCTTCTAGAAAGTTCAAAGAAGAAGGAGGGTGTTTATGAAGACAAGGAGAGGTTCCATGCATTGATGTCTAGTACTTCAGAGTCCTCTTCTTTCATCATAAATTTGGGTGCCTCAAGCCACATTGCTTCATCAAGATATTCTTTCTCTACTCTTCCACCATACAGTGGTTCTTCCATTCTCATGGGAGATGACTCATAAATCCCAGCTAAAGGCATTGGGAAAATCACTCTAGAAAATGTGTACGTTAGTAATGTACTATATGTGCTAGATCTTGTAGAAAAATTACTCTTTGTTTACCAAATGAACCACACAGGATCGGCCAAGAGAGTTATATTCACTCAAGATGATGTGGAAATTTCAGAAATGTATACTGGCAAAGTTGTAACAGTTGGTGTTGCAGACCATGATTCTAGAATGTACAAGTTCTCTCATTTTCTTGAGTACTCTTCTCCAAATTCACTTATGTCACATGGTAATGAATTCAGCAATATTTTTCATGAGATTTTTTGACACCTCAACTATATATATCTTCAACCATTGAGTAAAGAAGACATTGTTGAAGGGATTCCAACAATCATATTTTCCAAAGGCACTTGCAAAGGGTGCATTGTTGAGAAGCATGTTGAGCACAAGACTGTATGAGAAGGGGAAGGAAATGAGAGTTGTTTAAACTCTTGTTTTGGTCCATTCAAATATCATAGATCCTCTTCCCACACCCTCCTATGGTAACTCAAAGTATGTCCTTACTTTCATTGATGATTTCTCAAGATATTGTTGGTTGTATTTTCTCAAGAAAAAATATGAGGTGTTCCAATGTTTCAAAGTTTTCAAAGCTTCTGTGGAAAAATTCAGTGGGAGAAAGATAAAGTTCTTAAGGAATGATAATGGAAGGGAATATGTGAATAAGGACCTGTAGAAGCTATGCGAAGAGAATTGCATCCAGATGCAACATTCTGTGCCCTAGACACCTCAGCAAAATGGTGTTGCAGAGCGCAAGAATAGAGCATTGAAGGAGATGGCCACATGCATGATGGAGGCTAAGTCTTTGTATCCTAAACTATGGGATGAAGACATTAATTGTGTTTCATATATTCATAACAAATAAACACACAAATCCTTGGAAGGCATGACTCGATTTGAGTCTTGGATGGGCCACAAGCCCAATGTTTCTCATTTCAGGGTGTTTGGCTCAAGAGCATGGGCTAGAATACCTCTAGAGAAGAGAAAGGACTTGCAGCCCCAAATAAAGGATTCCATCATGGTTTGATATGAAAAATATGCAAAGGGATACAATATCATTGTTACGTCATCTCACAAAACTTTCATTGAAAGAAGTGTTCAATTCGAAGAAGAAGATCCCATGCATGCTACAGAATAAGGTGAAGGGGAATGCTCAAACTGCCTACTTGGAGAGGATGTAAGTGATGGTTCTTTCTCTGATATTTCTGATTTTGATATGGAGGATGAAGATGATGATATTCTTGTATATCATGACCCTCCTACAAGACCCAAGTGGGTTGATAAAACCATACAAGCTGCTAGTGAGCTTGCAAGTGATCCTCAAGATCCTAGGAAAACTAGATCACAGTTTCACAATGAATTTGCTTCTTGTGATCCAGATCCTCATCCTAATGGATGGATATGATCCTCAATCATATGAATAAGCATCAAAAGACCCAATATGGCAAAAAACTATTCAAGAAGAGATGAAATCCCTCCATGACAATCAAACTTGGGATTTGGTCCCTCTTCCTCCCAAGAGGAAACTAATGCAATATAAATGGGTTTATAGGACCAAAATGGCCTTTGATGGTTCTGATATGAAGTATAAGTCCATTTTGGTAGATAAATTATTCTCTCAAGTCCATGGAGTGGACTATACAGATACATTTGCACTAGTGGAAAAGATGGACTCAATCAGGCTAGTTTTGGCCATTGCTACTTCCAAGCGATGGGAGGTTCATCACATGGATGTGAAAAGTGCATTTATTCATGGGAATATTGAAGAGGAGATATATATGCAGCAACCTGAAGGATTCATTTCAGATCATCCACTTGTTTTCAGGTTGAAGAAGTCCCTCTATGGTCTCAAACAAGCTCTTAGAGCTTTGTATGCGAAGATGGACAATTTTCTGTTATCACAAAGGTTTGAGAGATGTAAGTCTGATCCAAATGTTTATATGAAACATGTTAGTGACCTGATAATTATTATTGTAATGTATGTTGATGATATATTGATCACTGGTAGCTGCACCAAAGAACTAGGCTCAATTAAAAATGCATTCCATGGTGCTTTTTCCATGACAGATCTAGGATTGTTGAAACAATTTCCGGGTTTGGAGATTGATCAAAATGTGGATGGGATCTTTATTTCTCAATCAATATATGGTTCAGATCTACTATAGAAGTTTAAAATTGATGAATGTAAGTCTGCAAAATTCTCATTCCTTCTAGGATTTAAGCTTACTGATTGGGTTTCTTCACCATTAGTTGATAGTTCACTGTATAGACAACTAGTTGGGAGCTTGTTGTATCTCACACACTCTAGACTATATTTTTCTTATGTTGTTGGGGCTGTTGCAAGAAGCATGCAAGAGCCTCATGAGGTCCATTGGAAGGCTTCCAATAGGATCCTTCCACATGTGAATTTGGGAAAATATGTTATCCATAAATCAAAAGGCTTTAAACAAAGTCCAAGGTCTGATTACCCATCCATAAATCGGAAGGCTTTAAACAATGTCCAAGGTCCGATGTTTATTCAATTTGAACAAAAAATAAGTTTAGAATATTCAGTATTTAGATTTGAGTTGTAATAAAAAATAAATAAATTTACTTCACAAAGACCTGAAGTTTTATTCGAGTTGTAAATTTTGTTTTCTTGATACAAAGATCTTTCATAAAATTTTACTTCACAAAGATCTGGGTGTGTGCAAGAAGATGAGGGACCTTTTAGATGCAATCCTAGTTTTTGAAAACACGTTCCTGATACATAAAAATATAACTCGTTTCTGATATCTAGCACTTGGTAAGGTAAAACCCAAGCCTGACATGTCACTAGACATGTAGGATAGGTAGGCATAACGTGTACATGTTATATAACTGCAAAACACGTATGCATTATGTAGTTACAAAACGCGTACACGCTTTGTAAATCTAAAATCAATTTAAATACACAGTCCTGACCACCCACAACACATTTCATGCATCAGAAACGTGAATTCGAGCTTGGAAGCATGCTCTAGAGTGTTGGAGGAGTTGGATTTCATTGGGGGGGAGACAAATTCACCGGTGGATTGTCATCTAATCATGTAATTCATTCACCCATACCATTTATTTGTCAATTCTAAACCTAAATTACCTTTTTTATAGTTTAAAACAACCTAATTTTGTAATATTTATCAAATTGGAAATAACCCAATCTTTAATTAAATTCATATCTCCCTCAACCAAGATGAGTCAATAATTACAATGAATCCCTTTTCAAGAACTCAAAAATTCCTAATGCAACCAAAAATCGAAGAAAATAAAACTCCTCCCTTTCTACAATGTATCCATCCACATGAAACCCAAATTTCCAACCCTCAAAGGCCATTTCCCCATGATACTAATTAAATAAGTTTCCTCGGAAATGGCCATAACGAGATTAAATGCATTCACAAGCGTGAATAGAAAAAATGCATAAAAAATTATTAAATTGGTTTCTCAAAATTTCATCACAATCATTTGTCCATGAACATAATCAAAATTTCATCACAAGTGTATGTAGTTATGCATTGCCTCTTAGTTAAGCACCCTTAACTAAATGCCAAAACACATTAACAAAGTGCCTCTCATGCTTGCCCTATCCACACCCTCGATCAATCTTCTCAACGCTTAGAGACCATCGATTCAACTCAAAGACATGTCAAGTCTCTAAGCTCATCTACAACCAATTGTATTCCAGTCCACAATTTCCCCATTTTCCCATGTCACTTTTGGTTGGTTTCCATGTTTATAGAACAATGGAAATGGTGAACACCCATGAACTACCTAGAGTGCATCGTGAGAGTGTTCCCAACCATGATCTAGTCAATGATATTGAGAGGATTGGTGGAAGCCCTATATCGCCCCTTTTCTTGCCTCACATATCCTAATAGTCCCTCACGGGCCTGTCGTTTACATATCCAACAATCATAATCTACACTCAGAAAGACCTGCGGCCCTAACCTAGTAACTACTCCTAGAAACCTATCCTAAAACCCTTCTAACATTCTTACCTATCTCGACCCTTCTTCCCTTGGATGTTGTCCCAACCCTACATCTATCCTAAACTTCCATCCCTCTTAAAGACTGTGTTTAATACACTGGTCTGAGTTTTACCACCTAACATGCCCCCGAGCATGTTACCTTAACCATCTTTCTAAGCCTAACAAGTCATATCCTATTCTTAGTTATTCATTAACTGAATGTAGTCACAGTCCTAGGACTGTGACATTTAAATTTAGTTGTTCTATCTCAACTTAATCTTCATCCTCCTAATCAACCATCTTGTCATATCAATCACATATCATAATACTTGGATCATTAGTAAATATACATGTGATAATTTTGAGATAACACTATCATATTCCACTTGTGATATCTTATTAAGTTGACATTGTTGTTATTGTCATTCTAGTCACAATCTCTAGTTGATTATTCAACATATTAATCATTGATAGTCATCTCAAGTATATGTAATCATATTGGCAAGACAAACTCATACATATCCATTTCATTCCATGCCACTTTGTCCTCCCCTCCAACCACAAGGCGTAATATGTTGAAATCAATAAATTTAATGTTAGCTTATGAAGTTGATGGAAATATTGTTTTCTGCAAGGGACGTAAAGGCCAAAACATGTCAAAATAACACTCCTAAATTCTAAGAAGTTTAAACCCAAGTTTGCATGGAAAAGTCACCAACGAGGGTTAAGAAGTGCCTTAACTTCTAGAAAGAAGTTGAATGAAACTTACTTTTTAATTGTTAAATGTTTAATTTCAGGTTTTAAATGTATGTAAGTGAATGCCATTAAATTGCTTGCTTGAGTTTGATTTAATACATTTTCAATTTTGAAGAGACGTAATTATATACCATGTATATGTTTCTAATGATTTTCGTATTGATGTTTTTATTGCAGTTGCGGCTATGGACACAAATGCCAAGATACTGATTGAGCTTGCCCGCCTAAGGGGCATTAGTGCAGCTTTGGGTGGTGGTGATAGGATTCACCGCTCACTTGCATCAACCTTGGATGCAATTGTTGACACCATTTCACAATCTAGCAATGTAGTATATGATATTACATCATATAGAGAAATAAAAAGACAAGAATATGTTGATGGGACAGACTACAATGCAATAAAAAAGTTGAAAATATCCAAAGAGCTCATATTTGCATTATTTAGGGACCCTCAGTCGGGGAAAATCCCAAATGAAAACAGGCCTCATATCTCCATTGAGTGGTGCACATTTCAACCATTTGTTGATAACTGGATGGAAAAATGGTACATAGTTTTTGATATGCCACCACATAACAATAGGGAATTCCCCTGTATTTCCTTCGAAAGATGTATGCAGAGTTCGTGTTACCTAAACACGTAAACTGTTTTGATATCTTGTAGTTTCATGGGATCGGTGGGGGGATGCCCCAAAATTGACCCAATGTGAGGCTTCGAGACCAGGATCGCCTTATCCCTGCACCTCGCCAGAAGTTGCCTGGGCCAGATGTCCCACCTACGCATCGTGTTATTCCATAGACACATGATGCGTTTTTGAGTTTGGCACGGACAGTTGTTCGCCATGGCAGTATGGTTCTGTTACCAACATATTTGTACCATAGTTGGATTATCTAACGAGCCGCCATTTGACAAACATGATGAATGTTTGTGTTCCAGTGTATCAGATGATCCATCCTTTGTGCCTAGCCAGTTTTGGCTAGTCAGTTTTTGTTTTCAGTCAAAATGACCATGGCCCCACGGGGTTTGTAATATGTGTACTAGTAGGATTTTTTAGTGGTTCGGTCCCCCATGACTTGGTTAAGCAACTAAGGTATTCCAAGGAGTTTTTTCCCTTGTCAATTTTACTTTGCCTATAGCTGAGCTATAATCGATGAGGTTTCCTCTCGCTTCCTCCAAAGCTGGAATGCCCGATTTTGAAAATTTTAACCATGGGGGGTTGTTAGAGCCCAACTGATGTGTATAAGCCTACTAGACACCATGTATGTCTTAGATGGCCATTTTATAGGGTCCCCATCCAATAAAAACAATGTCCGAAATGATTTTACCGGATGCGTTAGATTCGGGTTTTTAATTATTTTTAATTTTTAATAAATTTTTCCATAGTTTAAATGGAAAAAATCAATTTGTAATATGTCAGTCGTCCGGGGGTGTTTCTTAGTGAATGGAAGCTTGATTCCTAAGCCAAAATTCATACTTAGACCCTGGATGCCTTTATCCTAAGTTTTGGATCGTCACTTAGCCACTTAATTAATAATTCCTCAAAAAATCAATAAAGAGGATTATTAATTAATTAAATTAAAAAAATTAATAATTGGAGAAAACTCCAATTCTCTCCAAAATAATTCAAATTGGATTATTTCAGTGGCTAAATGACATGGCACAAGGCATCAAGGAAGATTCCAATCATCTTAGTCATCATGCATCAACCATACAATCACCATACAGTCAGCACCAATGATTAACTCCAAGGGAATTCACCCACCTACATGCAAAACTCGATTTTTGATGAAGTGGACAAATATTAAATGGTAATGAGTTAAGTATGAGTTGAATTCATTAAAAGGTGGGTTCCATCCTTATATTATGGCCACCTCATGGGCTTAGCTCTCAATAGAGGCGAGTTAGCATTTATTGAAAGGCTCCACGCCTTACTTTCCAAACATTCACGTGATACTCCTTCACCATTCGATTTTACACTTGGCATTTGTTAAAAAGTTTGTTGAGTGGTATTTATTGCTAAGGTAGGCGCTTTCCTTAGGTGGAGGCTACCTCATAGCTTGACTATTCGTTTAACTCAAACACATCCCTATAATAGCTCAAGCATTAATTCATGAGGATTCACGCCATCTCCCAAGGAAGCTCACATATGTCCTTTTTGGGAGCTCATTTTTACACATGGTAAGAGTGGTGTGGAAGGTGGTACTTCCAAGGAAATGGATGGGGGGCGCCTTGCCTAGGTGGAGGCCACCTCCCCATCCCATTTACTTCAGAATCGAGTTATGTGCTCCAAGCTTGTGTTGACATATGAGATATGATTGGAATTCGAATTGGTGTTGAATGCTATTGGCTTCCTTTGTGCCAATTTAGGTTAGACGAGCTATTGTATTTTGCTATAAAGAGAAGTCATTTGGGCTCTCTTTGGATGGATATTTTTGAGCATGAACGCTCTACCAAATTGTCAATGTAATATTTGTTTGAATTATTGAATAAAGAAGTGACTTTGGAGGTCCATGCAGAAGTACTTGAGGTTTTCTTTCACATTGTCTTGGTGATATCTCCCTCACCTTGTCTCCTTATGTATGCAATTCAATTTTCAATCTATGTTCTAACCTTGTTTAGAAGTATATTGTTTGGTTTTGTCTATTTGAGAACAAGGGTTTTGCAGGGATCTTCCAAGGTGGAGAACGGCTTAGAGATTAAGCTATTCTTTGCTCATCAGTGGTTTTTACTACCTAATCAATTTCTTTTGCAGGTTTCCAAATCTCTTCTCATTTCAAGAGAAGAAACACATCAAAGAGACTTGCCTCTTCCTCCATCAACAACGGTTTTCTATCAAACTTGATTACTTGGATCTATGAGTTTCTATCTTCCAACTCTCTAGTTTTCTCTTTGAAACCTTTTTCTTGATCTTGCTAAACCTTTCTTCTTGCCCTAGTTTTGCCCTAGTTTACTCCTCTACCTTCCTTCCATTTTTTATCTCCTTCACCCATTCGTTTTCTTCCCTTTTGAGCCTCTCCTCAAGCTTTCGTTTTGCCTTTTTCTTTGACTTTCGTTTGCCTCTCTTTTAGCCTTCTCCTTCACCTTTCGTCCACCCTCTTTTAGGCCTTCTTCTCTTTGACTTCCATCTCCCCTTGAAGCTTGTTCCAACCCTCTCCTTTCGTCTATCTCCTTCAGAGCGCTACACACAATAATAATAATAAAAACATTAAAAAGTTTGTTAAAAGTTAGCTCTTTTTTAGAAGCATCATAGTATTGTTAAGTGTTAGTTTTTTTTTTTAATAGTTTCATTTTAAAAGGTTAATACTTAGGCATTATTTAGATTTAGCATTAGTTTAGTTGCATTGTTTTAAAAAAGGTTATTCTTACATTTCATATCTTGCATTACATTACTAGATCTTAGTTAGTATTTATGCATTATCTCATACTTAGCTTTTGTTAGTTAGGATCTAGTTTATAGTTTTTTTTTGCATCTAGTTTTTCATTTCATCATATTTTGCATGTTAGATTTTTTTTTTAAAGTGAAAATTATCATAAAAAAATATAGTTCATCTTTACTATAATTTAGATCACTCTCTAGTTTAAATCTTAAGTTTGTTTTTTAACACTAATGGGTGCATGAGTGTTGGACTTTTTGTTGTAGATGTTGAGAAGAGAGCAAATTGCAAAAGTGAAGCAAGGAGAAACTTGAACTTAAAACCATTCGAAAACATCCCAAAGAAGAAGAGATCATCAAGCATAGCAATACACCATAAGGATGATCCAAACCATGACATTATCATTTACTATCCTTTTTAATAGCTTATAAGAGCTAGCTTTGTTCTCCAAGATTTACTTTTTCTCAAAAGTCCTTACAAGGGTTAGATTCCAAAGGCACTTGTAAATTCATTAATAAAAAAGGCTAGGTGGGATAAGGCCTCCCACACTTTGTTTCTCCATCCCCATTTGGGGAAGACTGTTTCATGCATGCTTTAGTTAGACTTGTTTCAAATTTTCTAGATTAAAGTTTATTTTTGTACTTAGATTAACTCTCTTTGTCACGTCCCCAAATTTCGTAAAAAAATTAAAATATTTCAAAGTGGTCTATTCACCCATAAACACTATGCGGAAATATAAATTGTTAGCATTTAAATTACTGTTTAAAATAAAAATGACATCTAAACATCTCGTAATTATTTAATTGTCTAGATAACAATAAAATAGAAAATATCGCAATACTTCGATTTACAATCCTCAATTCTTACATGTCGTAACGATATTCAACTACATCTAAAAATCTATGTTGGATGATGTAATATTACCTATTTTGTGCAACCCCTTTTCACCTTTTGAACATTTATATAAATAAGAGAACAACATCCTAGAATTTGCTTTTAACAACGCATGTCTATATAACCCAACGATTCATTTGAATCATACAGCATTTTAGTTGAAAAACATGTACTCAATATACTTTGCACGATCAAGGGAAAGTTAACTTCGATTTATACTTTAACTCAACCATTTTCCCATATTTAGATGTAACTGTAAAATTATCACCATTTCTAATTCCATAAATCAAATAATGACGCATAAGAAAGGTACATAAGGAATTATCAATTGCTAAAACATTTGCTTGTACAAGGAAAGTCATCATAGATAGAATAGATTAAATGCACGGAAACACATAAGAAACGCATACTAAGAGAACATTTTGACATGGTTCACCCATATCTTGGGCTACGTCCACAAAGGCTTGAGTTTTTATTATTTAATCAAGGAAAGAGATTACATCAAGTAACATGGTCATGGCAACCAAAAACTTTCCTCCTTCTTAGTCTCTATAACAAGAGTATTAGGTGCTAAAATATACATTCATTTTTAAGGAGTCCTTATAGAATACTTCCTAAGATGTATATTGGACAACATAACTCTATGTATTTTATTAACATTAATATCCTTCAAATTCCAAACTTAGAACTAATATATGTATATATGTATAAGTTCTCTATACCTTAAACCATTAATATCTATATATAGGTTGTCTTACCAACAAACTTTGAAAAAGGTTATCATCCCTTTTTTTTAACTTTAATCTAATAAACTACCATATATTAATAAGCTACCACAAATTTGGTTTTACTCTATTCAATATTTGAATTTTATACCACAAATATATATATAAATATTATTATGTAGGCACCTTTGAAAGGGATCAATACCCCAAGCCTTAATGTACCAATAAATCATACTACGTATATTTAAATTATGATGATATTTAGGGATCGAAATTCCCAATCTTTTATAACCTTACAAGGAATATAAAGCATAATTTATTATTACATGGAATATATATTCTTATTCTCAAAAAGGTAGTCTTATCAATATTTACATATTTAATAACTTGCTGCCTTCCACCTATGTATAATTAATATGGATAAAAAGAAGAATATCACAACCAAGTACAAGCCATATAACTAAATGAAAGGTTTCGAAAAGCTTAGGTTATTTCTTAATATCCAACATGCATGCAGCCATCATATAAACTAAGACTAAGTCTTTCAAACATAGGCACTACGATATAATACTTATACATGAATGACTTCTCAATATCCAAACACATGCAATGATCATGTAGGCTGAGACTTTATCTTTCAAAGGCAAGCAGCCATAATAGGAAAACTTGTACACAGGTTAACTTCTCAAGGTCACAAATTATAGAAACGGAAAGGTTTACCGCCAAAAGAAGGGGAGGAAGTCATTACGGTTCGTGGGATCACCTAAGCATCAACACTTAGCAAAAAAAATAGGTACAATACGGACAATAAGTTGATCCATGCTAACCCTTTTCAAGTAGTCAAACAAAAGAAAAACGTTCTTAGTGATTCGATAATACTTATCAAGCAAGCAGCTCCTCAGCACGTTCATACTTAGACCGTAATGAGGTGTTGGAGTGTTCCAGTAAAGGGAACAATTCGCAATAAAAATCTCTCTCGGATACTTGTTCCAACTGGTCGTTTGCCTGAAGACACTAATCATAAATGGCTCGTCGGTTTATGCGAGTGGTCTTCTAAGTCAATTAATGATTACCGTTTCTTCCACTAGAACATCAGTTTTATAAAGAGGATCACGTATATCTCTCTCTATATAGATTTGTTTAGTTGTTTCCTTATATACATTTTTGTATATATATATACATGTATAGAAGTTTTCCGAAGATAGCATAAAGGTTTACCTCTAAACGTAGATGAGATAAATTTCTTTCATCCCTTTATACTTATAAATATATATGTGCATTTACATATTTGTCTTTAATCTTTAACTAAGTATGCCTATTCACTAGGTCGCATAAAAGACGGTGATTTTCTCATTATAGAGATAGGGTAATAAGAATACATATATAGAATGGTTAAGTCTATTATTCTAACACATAACATTATATATATATATATATAAGTTTTCATGTTTTCTTTATCAACCTATAATAATTTCTTTGTAGTAGATATATAAGTAAAAATACATGATTGTATATATATGTGATGCTATAAAATGTATGCTCTTGCTCACATCATTGATGTAGGTAATATATTAAAAGGAATTCTTTTGGCCTTGATTCTAAGTCTAACTTTTTTAGGTGACACTTAATCATTTAATGAAAACTAAATTTATTAATATAATTTTATTATACATACTAATATATATAATATCAATCTAATCATTTATCTATGTTAGACCCTACTTAGGATGGGTTTCTTTAAGAATTTTAAAAAGATCATCACTAGCTCCTTACCCCCAAGGTACATATTTTAAAACAGGACTCTCAAGGCTTTCAAGTCATCTTACCTTTCTCCTTGGAGGGTTTAGTTACTTATTGTTTTAGTCATATTACCGCTCTCTTAATCTGCTAGGCTTAAACTAAAACTTATAAACATAACATTAGCTTGAGGTCCACTGGTGGGGCCTTGGCCTTGAGCTCCTCACTAGGGCCAATTTCATTTTGTACAATTACATTTACAAAAATAATCATAATAATGAGGGTCAATTTTGAGGGATGTTACACTCTTCCAAGTTTTGCCTTGAGAAAGTAGCTTGGGATTTGATACCAAGTGCCACATAGTTTTGTGGTTACTTCTCTTTCCCCGTTAGCATCCTTGCGGACATCCAACTAGCTGAAAGGTTTTTGGACTAGCGGTTCTAGTGGTCACCTTCTTCCAAGGTTGATCCCACCTTGTTTATTTATTTCTTGGTTAGTTGTTCAATTTGGCCTTGGAAAGTGTGCACGTGTTATTTCCTTTCATTACTTGTTTACTTTAGAAAGTGTGCTTTTTCTTTACATACAAACTGCCTCTATTCTAATAAAGAACAATGCCTCTTGAACTTGCAATAACCCAAGTCAAGAGCACTCTCTATCGGAGAGCATATTAAAATTGCATTTCCCCTACATTAGGAATATAAAATAACTAAGTCTCTTGAACCTTGTCATAAGACAAAGTCAAGAGCACTCTCTGTCGAAGAGTTGAACTGTGTGCTCTAATAATTTTAAAAAACATTTCAACTCACGCTCCCCCTTTAATAATTTATCTTGGTTGCTATCTAACAACTGTATGCTATGCCAACTTGAAAAGGTTGGGCTAGTACTCATAAATGTGTTAGATTTGATAAATTTCGATAACATAATAAAAATTTTACCCCCACAACCAACGAACCGGTGTTGATTTATCGAGACATACTCAGGTAGTGGGCAGAGTTCCTAAACCTGGTGGGGCCGGAAATCACCGTTGTCTAGACATCAGAGTAGTTAATTCTTTAGACACTTACTCCTTGACATCCGGGCGGTCCATCTTACCATCAGAGGGGAAGCCACTGAAGGTATACCTTTCCGGTCGATTTTCTTACCTTGTTGTTCTTAGCCTAATAATCAAGACCACTAAAACTTTCAATAAACCAAGATAATTTCCAAAATGATCTCACGAAGAGTTACTAAGACTTGCATCTTCAGCATCCCCCAACACTATACAATTTTTTGACTCCACAAGGCACTGGTCTAATTGTTACATTTTCATATATTCATATTGTTGGGCCATTTTTCCATTTAAGTCATTTATCTGTGGAAGCTATCTCATTTTCGCAAGTCTTTGATATACTGTTGATCTTGTAATCTTGTATCGCAACGTGGATTGCATTTTACCTTTTGTTTTATCTAACGTAATTTGTGATCTTTTCATCTTTAAAACTCCTAAACAACACCCATCCGCATCACCATACACTAAAAACACTAAAACACATTGAGCCATAGTAAACTCTTTGTAGGGACTACCCCCCATGGCTTCGTTAGGAGTTAGCCTAGACGGAGGAGTTGGGATTCAGGTGACAGTACCTGGCTTATTGCTTGCCCCCAAGGCCACACTTTTCCCACTTGTAATGAGGGAACAACTTTCGAAATATTTCTGCTACTAGTGTGCATCTCGACAGACAACAAGTTCGGCATATGGGTGAGGAAGGGACATCTGTCCCTGGTGTGGTACATACACTAGGTTGTCACCATGCAGGACCTGTTAATTTTTTAGCATAAATTCACATATACTCTAGGAACTTTACTGAGAGAATAACATGTATAGCATATCAAGTATAACAATGCATATCAATCACACCAAACAATCACATGATACAATAGACATAAAGAGTTTCAGTGGGGAAAACCATAAAGGTGAAAAACCCCACAACTTCCTCAGAGATAGAGAGAGCAATGATACAACCAAAGTACAAGAGATAGTCTTCTCCTAGTAGCTGATCCTCCTCCTCACATGTGCGCCACTTTCCGAGTGATGCAAGAGTGAGTAATGAGATAATCAAATAGAGATCTCCCGATCTCTATTCATATAGACCCTGTCCTGCCAAATAAACCAATAGGGCCGACTTTTCTAACTCAGTCTAATAACCCATGGTTAACTTAATCAGGACCGACCCCACACATGGTGGTCTAATAACCCATTGGCAAGTTACGACACTTGTCAATACAAATGACGACACTTCCGTATAGAGGAATAATTACATCTCTATAGGAGTACAATATACATAGGTGAAATACATTATGAAGTTACATATACATCCACTCCCTCTTAACTAGGAAGGTATTTCTCGACACAGATCTACTAGTACAAGTCTTCTTCTCTGGATCATCATCAGCAAATCATCATCCTCGAATCATTGACATCGTCACTGGTGGTGCTATCTCAATCAATCTCTGATCTACTCGTCAAAGGAAGTTCTACAGAGCCAGTCCTTTTTCATACTGGATGTAGGCCCACCACCTATAGGTCTTCATCATCACTGGCCATACTGTGGAATCCTCGGGACTGATTACGTGCGTCAACAAAACCTTGAAAGAGAATCCCAGGCATTTTACGAGCACACAACTCAACCTATCATATCTCCCAAGATCCTTTACATGTGACTGCCACAAAACCTTAAAAGAGTGTCTTGCCAAGCAAGATCTCTAAAGAGAATCTGAGGCCTTTTTCATCTTGTCCAGATCTCCATGACTTATTACATGTGACCCCTACCACAAAAACTTAAAAGAGTGTCTTTACAAGCAATATCTCTAAAGAGCATATGAGGCCTTTTTCATCCTATCCAGATCTCCAGGACTTATTACATGCTACACTTGCACAACCTATCCACGACCATAGAGTATCAACCTGATACTGACCATACATCATCCTGGTGTACATGATCATCCTGATCATCATCACTGCATTGTCCTGATGCATGTCATCAATAGAAACATCCTGAAGCTCGTCATCTATGATCATCATGATCATACAATGCATCCACCTGATGCATACCAAGTATCTACCTGATACATATCATCATACATGATCCACCTGATAATAAAATGTATCCACTTGATACATACACAGATACATGATGCACCTGATCCTACAATGTATCCACCTGATATATATCAACATACATGATCTACATGATCATACAATCGTATCCACCTGATACATATACAGATACATGGTCCAAGCATCCGACATGATGCATATACATATACATGATCCAACTGATCATAACAAACATCCAACATGATGCATATACATATACATGATCCAACTGATCATAACAAGCATCCAACATGATGCATACACATATACATGATCCAACTGATCATAACAAGCATCCAACATGATGCATATACAGAGCAGTAACTGGAGCATCATCCTGATGCTCATCATCCAGCGCTTACATCCACAGCCATGGGAAGGATCCTCCTCTCACGATGCTTGGAATGGATCCTGCAAATGTGTCCATCACTTCTTCCTCAAAGTGTCGTGAATCTGAAGAACACCAAGCCTCTCTCTGAAGTACTCGAACTTCACTCTGGCTAGTGGTTTTGTCACATCTGCAACCTGCTCATCCATCGCAACATACAGGAGCTTCACTGCTCCTCTCTGCACCATATCCCCAATATAGTGATATTTGATCTCGATGTGCTTCGACCTGTCATGGAACACTGGGTTCTCAGACAGCTTCACACAACTCTGGTTGTCACAAAAGATACCAGTAGCCTCCAATGAGAGATCAAATAGCTCAGACAGTAGCTTCCGAGGCCATACTGCCTCACAACTAGCCAAACAAGCTACAACATACTCTGCTTCGGTTGTACTGAGTGCTACACAGGACTGCTTCCTGCTAAACCAAGAGATCGCACCTGATCCCATACTGAAGCAACACCCAGATGTGCTCTTCCTATCTGTAGCACTTCTTGCCCAATATGAATCAACATAACCTTGTAGGTTAAATTTTTTATTTGCATCATACTTGAGCCCATAATCAATTGTACCCTTTAGGTACCTTAGAATATGCTTTACAACAACCAGGTGAACACCTCTGGGATCCGTCAAGAACCGACTCAATGTGTTCACCGCAAAGCAAATATCTGGTCTCGTGTTCATCAGGTACATCAAGGGCCCAATCATTTGATGATACACAGTGACATCAACTGGATCAGATGAAGCATCACACAGAAACTTCAGGTTCGATGCTATAGGTGTGGCCATAGCCTTGCAATCCATCATCCCGAACCTCTTCAAAATCTCTACTACATGCTTCCTTTCTCCAAGAAAGATTCCATCTGCACTCTGCCACACCTCCATGCCTAAAAAGTAGTGCATCATACCGAAGTCCTTCATCTCTAACTCGGTAGCAAGCTTCCTCTTGGTATCGGCAATCAATCCATCCTCTCCTGTTACAAACAAGTCATTCACATACAAGAGTAGTATCACAGGATTTCCTTCCTCAACCTTGTAGTAAAGGTTGGAATCTGCTTTACTCTTGGTAAAGCCCAAACTGGATAGAAATTTGTCTATCCTACCATACTAAGTCCTAGGAGATTGCTTCAAGCCATACTAGGAGATTTCTTCAAGCCATACAAGGCTTTCTTTAGTATGCACACATATGACTCTCTATCATGTGTCTCAAAACCAAGTGGTTGCTCCACATACACTTCCTCCTCGACTACACGATTCAAGAAAGCTGTCTTGACATCCATCTGGTGTATCTTCCATTTCATCACTGCAGCTAGGGCAAGCACTGATCTGATGGAAGTGTACCTGGCTACAGGAGCAAAAGTTTCTTCATAATCAATCCCTTCTTTCTGGGGGAAGCCACAAGCTACAAATCTTGATTTGTACTTTTCTATGCTGCCATCTACATCATGCTTGATTTTGTAGATCCACTTGGAAGTCACAACAAACTTCCCTTCAGGACTTGGGACAACATCCTAAACATCATTCTTCATGATCAACTGGTATTCCTCGACCATGGCATCCTTCCATTCTTTCTTTTCCGCTGCCTCTTCACAACTGGAAGGTTCTTTTTTCATAATATCACAAAGTAAAGCAACATAGCTGGTATGTGATCTAGTTCTCTTCTTTGCTCTGTCTATCTCATACATGTTTTCTCTTGTGAGAGTTATTCTCTCGGGGTGGGTCTACAGGTATTTTTGGATCTTCAACTTCACGATCTACTTCTGGAATTGATTCAATCATGGTGGTGTCTTGAAATCTGTTTTCCTTTGGTTCTTCATGATCTTCAATAAGTGTCTTTCTTGATTTGATGAAGGATGAGTTTTCATCAAATTTTACATCCCCGCTGACATCAATCTTCTTGAACCCTGGAAAGTATATTCTTTAAGCCTTTGAGCTTTCATTGTACCCCACAAAGATGCCCTTCTTTCCTGAAGGATCTAGCTTTGTCCTCTTTTCCTTTGGAACATGAGTGTATACTGGACAACCAAAAATTTTGAGATGGCTGACTTCAGGTTTCTTACCAGAGAATAATTCTTCTGGTGTATTGTTGTCCAATATCTTGTGAGGTGTTATGTTCTGCACATATACAGCTGTCCTAGCTTCTTCTGCCCATAGATGCATAGGAATATCCTGGTCATGCAGCATTGCCCGTGCTGCTTCCATGATTGTTCTATTCTTCCTTTCTGCAACTCCATTCTATTGTAGATTGTAGGGATCAATCAACTCCCTCTTAATCCCTAAATCACTGCATAGCTTCTTGAAATCACCTGAAGTGAATTCTCCGCCATTGTCAGATCTGAAGGTCTTGATCTTCTTATCAGTTTGATTTTCCATCAAGGCTTTGAATTCCTTGAACTTATCAAACACTTCATCTTTGTTCTTCAAGAAATAAATCCAAGTCTTCCTAGAGAAAACATCAATAAAAGAGACATAGTATACATACCCACTCAGAGAACTGAATGACATCGGACCGCATACATCGGAGTGGATAATTTCCAAGATCCCTTTAGCTTTGCTTTCACTGCTTGGAAATGACTTCTTAATGTTCTTTCCTTTTGCACATCCTTTGCAAATACCATCATGCTTTGTCTTGATTTCAGGAAGACCTTCTACAGCTTTGCTCGCAATTGGTAATGCCCTATAGTGTACATGTGCAAGCCTTCTATGCCAAATTTCACTTGGCTCCATGGATTCATGTACCATGGCATGTTCGGGTTGTAACTTCAATTTGTACAATCCTCCTTCTTGCTCTCTAATCACCACTACATCATCTATATTTTTACCCTTTGGCTACATTAGGACTTGGCCATCTACAAATGCAACCCTCATGCCTTTTTCATCCAATGCAGATATGGAGAGTAGGTTCTTTTTGAGCCTAGGTACATATAGAACATCTTTCATCTTCAAAGACTTCCCAGAGTTTAGGTTGTAGGAGGCTTCACCACTTCCTTTGATAGGATATTGATAGTCATCCCCAAGTTTCACCTTTTGGGGTGACTCATGTTCAAATAGATTTACAAAAGATTCTTTAAACCCAGTCATGTGTTTGGAAGCCCCACTATCAATAAGCCAATCATTACATCTATGAGAGATAGTACCTATGAGAGCAGAGATTAAAACATATTCATCTTCATTAGATGAGTCATCACTTTCTTCTCTAGCCTTCTTCTTGGGAGGTTCATCATCCTCAGTAACATGAGCATGATATCTCTTCTTGTTTCCCTTCTTCTTCTTCTTCTTGTTGGAGCTATTGTCCCTTTTTTTCTTGAGACAATCTATGGCAAAGTGTCCCTTCTCATGACATGTGAAGCATCTCAGATCCTTCTTACCCTTTTTAAGAGGTTTCTTGTGATGAGAGTGCTCCTTCTTGGGCTTGTTTCTTTTGGTGTGAGCTGTGAGAGCTTGATCTTCAATTCCCATCTTTTCTTCTTGGGATACAAGCCTAGCCTCTTCTTGTGGACAATCCTCCCACAGTCTACTGAAAGAGATCAACTTCCTTCTTGCACATATTCCTTGAATGAAGGAATCCCATGACCTAGTTAGGCCATTCAAAGTGGTCATGACAACTTCACCGTTATCTACCTCTTCATCTACAGCTTCAAGTTGTTCCTTGATCTAAGATACCTTGGAGAAATAGGGTTGAATGGTCTCTCTATTCTGAAGCTTTACCCCCTTCAATTGATTCCGCAGAGTCATCTTCCGATTTATGTTCTTTCCTTCAAATAGCTTGGTCAGGGAATCAAACATCTCCTTGGGTGTCTTCAGAGATGACACATGTGGGATCAAGATGATCCTTGATAGAATCAGCAATAATCCTCTTTTCCTTGACCAATTTCTTCTTGTGAAGAGCCTTAGCCTCTTCTCCCTCTGGGACAGGGACCTCTTCACTTATATAAGTGTCCAACTCATTTTCTTCCAGGATTAACCCAATCCTATACTTCCATGCTCGAAATTTATTATCCCCTTCAAGCTTATCATCAAGCTTGGTTTGGTGAGACATCTTTAAAGAGTACTTCAAATGGAAATAGAAGAGATTTAGGTCTTACCACTTGATTTGTTGAAAACTGGATCTGGTCCCGGATTAGGGTTTGTCAGAGAACCCTAAAAATTCAGACTTTGAATTTCAAACTTCTAAAATGATAGAAAGATGTGCCTTGATGAGTTGATCATCCTGGTATATCCAGAATTTGAGATCTGCAAAGTTTCACCCTTCAGAAATGCCTATTAGTCTTCCCGGATTCACTAGGGAGGACCCTGAATTAGGGCTTGAGTTTCCCGGAGCTTCACCCAACCAAAAATATCGATCCAAAGCTCTAAACTTCGATGTTTCCAAGGAACTTCCATCTATGTCCTTAGAATTCAGAAATTCCTATTTTTGTGGAAACCCTAAATTTTAGGGCCAAAATTGAAAGTGCCCATAATTGAATTCTAATTGGACAGAAAGATTCTCCTTGATGAGTAGAGTCAATCTACCTTACTGCTTTTCCAAAATCTATGGAGAGAAACCCAATAAACAAGAAACCCTAGTTTCTGCCATTGCACAATGTCTTCTTCTCGGGGAAGCTCTGAAACCATGTTAATTTTTTAGCATAAATTTACATATACTCTAGGAACTTTACTAATAGAATAACATGTACAACATATCAAGTATAACAATGCATATCAATCACACCAAGCAATCACATGAGACAATAGACACACAGAGTTTCACTGGGGAAAACCATAAAGGTGAAAAGCCCCACAACTTCCTCAGAGATAGAGAGAGCAATGATACAACCAAAGTACAAGAGATAGTCTTCTCCTAGTAGCTGATCCTCCTCCTCACATGTGCGCCACTTTTCGAGTGATGGAAGAGTGAGCAATGAGATGATCAAATAGAGATCTCCCCATCTCTATTTATACAACCCCTGTCCTGCCAAATAAACCAATAGGGATGACTTGTCTAACTCAGTCTAATAACCCATGGTTAACTTAATCAGGGCCAACCCCACACATGGTGGTCTAATAACCCATCCGCAAGTTACGACACTTGCGACACTTGTCAATACAGATGACAACACTTTCGTATAGAGGAATAAAAACATCTCTATAGGAGTACAATATACATAAATGAAATACATAGGTGAAATACATTATGAAGTTACATATACATCAACAGGACCATCATCTAGTGCAGGACCATCCACTAGTGCAAGACTATCAACACATCCCCAACCTAGTATTGAGCCTCACGAGTGCACATCATGTGGTCGTCCCTGTTATGGTCTTTCCTCATATGTTGCCTTTAGTGGGTTTTTGAGTGAGGTATGTAGATGGTTAATTGTAATAAATTCTTTATTTATTTTCTTCTTTGTACACATATATATAGTTTGAGCTAATATATTATTTTTGTGAACTTGCAGTTGATGCTTTATGCCGGAAGTGATGCCCTAGAGTCATATGTTTGAGACTCTATAGGGGGGCATGACATTCCATCCATTGATCCCATCTTTGGTGGAGGGATTCATGATGCTACCCAGTTGGTAGGCCCCTCTTATATAGCACCCATTGTCGTATCTCACATTGAGGTAAACATTTTAAAATTTCAGTTTTTTAATACTTGTTAATTTGTTAATTTCCACATACTTTACATGTTAGTTCACTAATGCTATCTATGGTCTAATATTTACAATTATTAAACTTGCAGATGGCATATACTTCACTGGGGTAAGCCAATGTGGAGGTAGCATCCATGGTCGTATCGTCCGAGGAACCATCTGGGCTCTAGGTAAACAATTAAAAATGTCATTTTTTAAATACATGTCTGTTCGTTGAATCATGCATGTCTAACTACATGAACACTTGCTGACTATAGGCACCAACCGAGACATCTGGACCATTTCCTGGATTTGTATCTCTTCCTAGGCCATTTGTGAACAAGGGTCGTGTGTATGTGAGGCAGCCTACTCCTAGAAAGACTCCAACTTCCCATGACCATGGGCTTACTGACACCATGGTAATGTATATCCTTCGATGATATTTGTTGGTTAACTTGAAATGCAGTGCATAAATCGATTTTGTTAATGTTTGAATTGCATGTTTACTACATCAGGAACTAGAGTTGTCTGTTGAAAACCTCGCATCGATGGTTGATGCAGCAGTCAGTGCTGCATCTACAATGGAAACTGGTCACACAGACATATGTAACTATTTCAACATGATCTTTACATAGTTTATTATTGTTGTCTATTGTTTATTCATGCATGTC
This sequence comes from Larix kaempferi, assembly GCA_027924585.1. Classification (NCBI taxonomy): domain Eukaryota; kingdom Viridiplantae; phylum Streptophyta; class Pinopsida; order Pinales; family Pinaceae; genus Larix; species Larix kaempferi. The sequence continues at coordinate 20,013,491 of BSBM01000922.1, read as the reverse complement.
TAACTATTTCAACATTTTGTGATTGTAGCCACCATCAGCAGGAACAGTTCCTGGCCCCCCTAGTTCAACCATGGTTGCGACCATCCTGGATGTTCAACCAACAACTCCATCTGCTACACAAGGAACACAATCCCCTTTGCCACCATCTCTCGTTGAGGTGAGATGTCCATTAGTGACCAAGTGTTTCTTGCAATTTGCATGCACATGTTGATAATTCTTGAGTTAATTGTTGAGCTAATGCATTAGTACATAGTTAGTTGAATTTAACAATTGATATTTAATTTGCAGGATCCAGAGACACACACTGATCCTAGAGATGTGCCTAGAGGATTAACGTCAAGAAAGAACAAGAGGAAGCTTGAGTTTTGATGTGTCTTATGGGATATATGTACATTTGGATACATGTACATGTGGCTTGGATAGCTTTGGATAGTTTTGGATACATGTACTTTTGGATACTTTTGTATATATATGTACTTTTGGATATATATGTACTTTTGGATACATGTACATTGACTTCATTGTGCATGTACTTTTGGAGACATGTACATTGACTTCATTGGATACATGTACTTTTGGAGACATGTACATTGACATTTGACTTATAAATGAATGATACATTTCACTTTCATTTGACATTTGACTTATAAATGAATGATACATTTGATTTGTGTGGATTATCTATTACTCATGAATGCGCTATGTCAAAAGAACAAACTATTATATTTAAAGGTTTCAACGAACTCACTACATGCACATTAATTGGATATCTAATTAAAAGTTGTGATTTTGGATGATCATTACAAGTTAAGTCAAAGTTCTTGCTCGTGTAATTTAATAAAACTAAGTGCAATACAATTTATTTCAAGGTTTCAATGAACTCACTCATGCACACTAATTGGATAGGTTTAATTAAAATTTGTGAGTTTGGATGATTAAATTACAAGTTAAGTCAATGTTCAAGTGTAATTTAATAAAACTAAGTGCAATACATGCTACACATTTCATCAACCCCCAATATTTGATTGTACACTTTAGATTCAACACTACATATGAGTAACTACACACAAATGCTCAAAGCAACATTGGTGAAAGGAACAAACGTTACGTCAGGATTCGAGAAATAAAGTGCCTTCTATTCTTGACTAGATCCTACATGTTAAATTCTTTATGTAAATGTTTTATTGTTAAATTTATGCATTAAACTAATGGTTATAATTGGTATAAAGCATTTATCTAGATCAAGTATCAAAAATTTAACATGGTGTGAGAGGTAAGCTATCAAGAAGGAAATTATACAAGCCTTAAAAAATAGAAACCCTAGGAGGACCGAAAGTCACCAAGTGTCCCAGACCGAAAGTCACCAAGTGTCCCTGAACGTCATTTTCATGCGACTTGCAACTCGACATAAATCAGAAACCGGAGGTCGGATCGACAAACCGTGGACTCCGTTGGTCTCCTGGCATGCGATTACCTCTAGGGGGGGCCTCTCCTTCGTCTTCTCATGGCCCAATGACTTCATTGTGCATTCATTTCGTACACTAGGGTTTTGCTCAATTTCATTGCATGCAATCTCACATTGGTGGGTCAACTCTGCAAAACCCCCCACCAACCCAATATTGGTAGTGTTCCCACATCGCCATTACCCATACACACTTGCAGGAGCCAATGGCATGCAATCTTGCTGCTCCGTTTGCTTTTTCACTCCTGGACCGAAAGTCACCAAGTGTCCCTGAACGACATTTTCACACGACTTGAAACTCGACATAACTCAGAAAACGGAGGTTGGATTGATGAACTGTAGAATCTTTTGGTCTCCTGGCATGCGATTACCTCTAGGGGGACCTCTCCCTCATCTTCTGATGGCACGGTGACTTCATTGTGCATTCATTTCGTAAACTAAGGTTTTGATCAGTTTCATTGCATGCAATCTCACATTGGTGGGTCAACTCTGCGAAACCCTCCACCAAGCTAGTGTTGGTAGTGTTCCCATGTCTCCATTTCCCATACACACTTGCAGGAGCCAACGACACACAATCTTGCTTCTCCATTTGTTTTTTCGCTCCCAGACCGAAAGTCATGAAGTGTCCCTGAACGACATTTTCATGCTACTTGCAACTTGACATAACTCAGCAACCAGAGGTTGGATCGACGAACCGTCAAATATGTTGGTCTCCTGGCATGCGATTACCTCTAGGGGGCCCTCTCCCTCATCTTCTCATGTCCCAGTGACTTCATTGTGCATTCATTTCGTAAACTAAGGTTTTTCTCTATTTCCTTCAATGCAATCTTGTCTTCTAAAAAAAAAATGCTTACCAGACCCTTTTCGGCCTCAAATGCCTCAACAATGAATGGAATAGCTTGGCCTGGAATGAAATTCTCGCCAAATCCATCTGAGCATGGTCTCCTATCATCTATTCCCCAGCAATATGGATAAAATTTTAATTGAATTCCATACCTAAGGATTGTATCATACTATGTTTCAACTCCTAAAGAGCCTGGTATGGCCATGCCTTCTCATACTTGAGACAAAGATGGAAAACACAGCTTCCACATCCATGCATCTATTTGGAACCGCTTTGTTGAAGTACGTAGCCAATAGAAATGCAACCAGTAATCCGAAGATGATCAATAAATGACCCACAAAGCAAGGGACTCTGAGTCATATTTGAATTCCATGAAACCTAAAATGCATACTTATCACACTGCAAGATACTCTTGGTCACTTCCAAGATGCAAGTGCCTCTGAACCACTTTTGAAAAATGAATGCTTACTAGATCCTTTTCGGACTAAAACGCCTCGGCAATGAATGGAATAGCTCGGCCTGGAATGAAATGCTCTCCAAATTCTTCTGAACATGGTCTCCTATCATCTCTTCCCCAGCAGTATGGATAAAATTTTAATTGAATTCCATACCTAAGGATTGTATCATACTATGTTTCAATTCCTAAAGATCCTGATATGCCCATGCCTTCTCATACTTGAGACAAAGATGGAAAACACAGCTTCCACATCCATGCATCTATTTGGAACCGCTTTGTTGAAGTACGTAGCCAATAGAAATGCAACCAGTAATCCGAAAAACCTCAGTAAATGAGCTACAAAGCAAGAGACCCTAAGTCATATTTGAATTCGTTGAAACCTAAAATGCATACTTATCACACTGCAATATAATCTTTGTCACTTCCAAGATGCAAGAGCCTCTGAACCACTTTTGAAAAATGAATGCTTACAAGATCTTGTAGGTCCATTTTGGAAACTAGGGTTTTGCTCAGTAAGGGAGTGTGAAGAACCTGCAATAATTAATTAATGCAAATACATGAGATATCAGAAATAATAGAACTCATAATCACTTTTATATTGATCACGGGCCACTTTGAGGGGGCAACCTCCTTTGAGCAAGCTCAATACAATTAACTTCATGGTGCCTTCATAGGCCTCAACACACACTTATATACTAAGTCTAGGCGCAGATACCATGGGTCAATACTATGTGTCAATACAAACCATGGGCTAAGTCTAGGCGCCAATACTATGAGTCAAAACCATGGGTCAATACAAACTATGGATCAACAAAACTATGGACGACTTACAAAGCATATGCGCCAACAACAATAACACAAACTATGGATCAACAAATACTACGAGACGACTTACAAAGCATATGCGTCCAACAACAATATACTAACAAAGTAAAGACATGGGTTCCTAACATCCCCTCTCCCTTAGAAAAAGCTTTGTCCTCAAAGCTTTAGATGTGGAAATGGATGCAGAATCTGAAGGAGTGGGTCCCCTGTAGCATCCTCGGGTTGCATTCCGAACCACTGGCGCATTTGGAGTTTCAGGGAGGATTGCGTGGAAGGCTATAGACGAAGAAGAACCATATCAGCGATGTGAAAAGTGCGCTCAGAACGGTGCTGATCGATTTGTTGTTTCAATCGAATTCTTGCCATGTGAAGATTGTCCTACAGAATGAGAAGAAGATGATCATGGTTTCGAAGAATTGAGTCAATTTCCTAAACTGGGGAGATGCTGAAGGTGTATGGAAGAAGAACTGGTGGTTCCTGTCCAGAGACTGCTTCATATGGTGTCCTTTGAGATGTGGTACTATACCACTGGAGCGCTTCTAGGAAATCCATAGAAATAGTTGTCCAAATCTGTGGAGGGATGGGAAAGGGTTCGAGCAATCCCGAAAGGAGGGTCATTTCACCCTTGTTGACCTGGAAAGTATCACAGTCAACCACCATCCGTTGAATTGTCATTTTGAGTCCTTTCCAAAAGAAGTTGCATTGTTCCTGGTCATACGTTTTGAGGAACCCAGAGTGCCCTACTAATGAAGAAACATGGAGTTCATAGAAGAGATAGCCCCATTAAACAGATTGCAACCAATTTGGAACAAGCAGAGCAATAGCTGTAAGAGAAACTGGGTCATCAAATGTGCGAGGAGGAGCATCTTCCACCATATTGTCCTTACCCTTCTGGTAAGTGGTCGCATAGTCATAACCCATGAGTTGGATAACCCATTTCATGTGTGCTGGGGAGGAGACCCGTTGTTCCAGGAAAGTTTCCAGACGCTGGAGATCAGTCTTGATGCAGAAATAATTCCCCAGTAGAGATGGCTGCCACTTCTATACTGTATGGAAAATAGCCATCATGTCCTGCTAAGATGTAGATGTGGCGAAATGCTTACCGGAAAGGTCTCGTGAAGGAGGCAAGCCCACTGATGCAACAAGGACACATGCATATCTATCCAAGGAAGTAGTGGAGACCATTGGTGGGGGCATCTGAAGGGAATGGAGATGCACAATGACACCATGTGAATTCTTCTTAAGGATATTTTCTAGGCGATGTGAACTGATGATGCGGAGAGACCCTGGTTGTAAGCCCATAAATTTGTGTTGTGTCCCATTGACTGAAAACTACATCCAAAGTTCAGCAAAATCCCATAAGATGGGGCCAAGTGTGCGTAACCATTGAACGCCCAAAACCACATCACATCCGCCTAAGGACAAGGAAAACATGTCAGATCGTAGGTTAAAATATTCCATAGAGATACGCACATTGTGACACTTCCCCTTGCAAGTTAAGGTGCCACCATTGGAAACCATGACTTCAAAGTTGGAGCAAGGATGGACAAAACAATCAGCCTGTTTGGAAATCCAAGGGTCAATGAAGTTATTAGTGCTACTAGAATCAATGAGTATGGTAAGAGGGAGCTTCTTGAAGTATCCCCTAACCCGCATTGTTTGTGGGGTGGTGACGTCGGTTACAACATGGAGAGAGATATCGGGTGGGTCGTCCTGAGATGGGGTGTCAACATGCGGGTGTTGAATGTCGACCTGATCATCTACTGTATCTATAGCTTCTTCACCAAGTTCTAAGGTAGGCGGAGAATCCACATCCAAGAGATAGAGCTTTTGTTGAACACGTCTATGTCCCCTAGTGAATTTCTCATCACAATTATAACAAATCCCTTTTTCTCGGTGTGCCTGCATCTCTGTTTTAGACAATTGCTCGATAGGAGTTGGTTGAGGAGTAAGCGTGATGGGAGGTCGTTGGGAACCCATATTTCTGAAGGGAACAAAGGTGGGTTTGGAGCGTTGTTGAGCTGCGATCTTGTCCTCTGCCAACTTAGCCAACCCTAGGACTTCCATCATTGTGTTGGGACAAAACATTTTGACCTCTGAGCGGATTTCATCCTTGAGACCACTGATAAAGCAACTCCTGTAGAATTCATCAGACAATCCTTCTGTGTAATTAGCCAGTTTCTCAAATTCTGTCTGATAGTCTCTCACTGTGCCCATTTGGTGAAGTTTAGTGAGTGCTCCTATGAAGTCATCAAAAGCACTAGGACCAAATCATGGCAAAAGGAGTTGGAAAAAATCTGTCTAGTTTGGCTTGGGATGAGATTTGATGTACCAACTGTACCATTCAAGGGCTTCCTGTTCCAAATGAAAGGATGCAAATGGAACTTTCTGGACATCAAAATTATTATGCAAACTGAAATATTGTTCTGCTCGATATATCCATCCAGTCAGATCAGTACCATTGAAGTGAGGAAAATCAAGCTTCGACCCACAAAAATTGCTGGAAGAAGAGAACCCAGTGGCTGCAAAATATTCTAGCTATCGGTTATTGTTCATGGCTGAATGCTGAAGATGGAGGCTGAGAAATTTTTCATCCAGATCTTGGAGTTTGGTTTGGATGGCTGCAAGTGCTCTTCCATAGTTTTTGCTCCTGTGCGGGTGACAACCATAACCAGGAGTTTTTTTTTGGGGTTGACTGGGTAGAAAAACAAAAATAGAAACTGCTTCAGTAAAGGAAAATATGGATTTGGGAAAAAATATGAAGGGTAATTGGGGTTTGACTAGGTTTTGGACATTGTCGAATAGACAGGGAAGCAAAAAATGAGGATTTCAGAAGCGGGGTGAAAGAATGGGAAAATTTTGCAAAGGGGGACAAAGAAGCAGAATTCGAAAAGGAACTCTGTGGTAAAATTTGAAGGTGATTGGGTGAAATCTAAGGAAGCTATGGCAAACCCTAAAAATAGACAAATGTGGGATTTCGGGCTTTGGGAAGTGGAATTGGGGATAGGGTCCTCAGGAATGAAATATGAAGAATGGGATTACAGGGGTTCCCCGAAAGTTTCAAGGGAAATGGAGTGAAAACAAGAAAGATATGGAGAAAAAACTGAATTTTTTTTATTTTTTTAATGGAGCAGCTACGGCTCGGAAGGGATCTGAAATAGATAGATCTGCAACGGCCCAGAAGTGAGCAGAAACAAAGGGATCTGAAATGGCGCCGAATGGATTGAAAACAGCTGGATCTGAAATAGATTTGAAATGGCTGGATCTGGAACAGATTTCAGAATGGATCTGAACGGCTGGATCTGAAACGGCGTAGCAGTGATCGACAACAATTCAACTAAAAATAGATATGGACCCCAGGTATGTGCGGCTTCCTAACAGTTCAGGGGTTTCACTCGGCCACCAATGTTGTCTAACGGCTTGCGTATTGGGGCAGTACCCCTCACTCCATGGCTCAGGTAAAACTGATAACCGCTTTGCCACAAACTACAGCTCTTGGTTTACCTCACGGGTGGGAACTAGTCAATCAGGTAGGGGTCGTTGCCCTTTTCGCTGACAAGTACTCTCAATGGGCCAGCTAATTAGGGGTTCCTGTGGTACTCCTCACAATGATTTTTAGGGCTTATGCCCAAGTACTTCCCATAGTTAAGCGGATAGGGATTATTCCCAAATCCGAACCTGCAACAGATGCAAAAAAAAAAATTGACAGAAATTTCACCCAGCGAGCCCAAGAAAGTACTCTGATACCAGATGTGAAGAACCTGCAATAATTAATTAATGCAAATACACGAGATATCAGAAATAATATAACTTAGAATCACTTTTATATTGATCATGGGCCACTTCGAGGGGGCAACCTCCTTTGAGAAAGCTCAATACAATTAACTTCATGGTGCCTTCATAGGCCTCAAAGCACACTTATATACTCAGTCTAGGCGCCAATACCATGGGTCAATACTGTGTGTCAATACAAACCATGGGCTAATACAAACCATGGGCTAAGTCTAGGCACCAATACTATGAGTCAAAACCATGGGCCAATACAAACTATGGATCAACAAAACTATGGGCGACTTACAAAGCATATGCGCCAACAACAATAACACAAACTATGGATCAACAAATACTACAGGATGACTTACAAAGCATATGCATCCAACAACAATATACTAACAAAGTAAAGACATGGGTTCCTAACAGGGAGTGTGCAATTTTTGCACATGGTGGTTTGCAAAATCATCCTCTGGGCACTTATGGATAGCGTTCCCAACTGGAACCTTGCTAGACACACTTGCAGGACTCCCCAGAACCCGGTTTTGTTGCACGGTCATCATTCTATGCCCCCGGTAGGTATACAGTAAGTGTCCCTGAAGGCCTTTTGGATGCGAGACGGAATGAGCCATAGAATGACGACCGTGGCTCAGATCGACAAACCATTGACTCCATTGGATTCAAGGCACCGGGATAGTGCTAGGGGAGCCCCTCTCCTCCGGTCCCATGGCCCAGGTGTCATCTTGTAGGTCCATTTGGAAACTAGGGTTTTGCTCAATAAGGGAGTGTGCAATTTTTGCACACGAGGGTCAACTTTGCAAAATCTTCCTTCAGGCACTTATGGCTAGCATTCCCAGCTGGAACCTTCCTAGACACACTTGCAGGACTCCCTGGAACCTGGTTTTGTTGCAGGGTCATCATTCTATGCCCCCGGTAGGTATCCAGCAGGTGTCCTTGAAGGACTTTTGGATGCAAGATAGAACGAGCCATAGAATGATGACCATGGCTCGGATCGACAAACCGTCAACTTTGTTGGATTCAAGGCACCATGATAGTGCTAGGGGTGCCCCTCTCCTCCATTTCCATGGCCCAGGTGTTATCTTGTAGGTCCATTTTGGAAACTAGGGTTTTGCTTAGTAAGGGAGTGTGCAATTTTTGCACATGGGGGTCAACTTTGCAAAATCATCCTTCGGGCACTTATGGTGATGATGATGATGATGGTGATGATGATGAAGACATTGATGGTGATGGTGATGGTGAGGGTGATGAAGATGGAGATGGTGATGACCATGGTGATGATGATGATGATGATGATGATGATGGTGATGATGATCAAGATATTGATGGTGATGGTGATGGTGATGGTGATGGCGATGTTGATGAGGAACCTAGAGATGACAATGATGATGAAGATTTTGACGATGATGATGGTGATGGTGATGATGATGAAGATGTTGATGATGATGGTGATGGTTATGGTGATGGGAAGATGATGATGATGGAGATGTTGATGAGGAAGGGTGAGATGACAATGATGATGAACATATTTTTGAAGATGATGATCATGGTGGTGGTGATGAAGATGATGATGATGATGGTGATGGTGGTGAAGATGATGATGATGATGATGATGATAATGATATAGAATATGATGATGATGGAGATGTTCATGATGAACCTAGAGATGACAATGATGATGAAGGGTTTTGATCAGAAAAATTATCAAGCTTTTGAGTTTCATGATAGTGGCACCATTGTGGAGAGGGTGAAGAGACCTAGTGTTACTTGTAGGGAGGTTAGGACATATTGGATGAAGTATATAAAGGGTAAATAGGGTTTAGCGGTAGGGTTTGGGTGAGGGTTAGGGTTAGAGTTATAGAAGGAAATTGAATTAGGTCATTTCTCTAATGTACATTTTATATTAATGGTATGGCTTGGTATAAGGTGGTGCTCTCAAATAGCTAATTCATTATGAAATATTTAACAAGACATGAATTAAATTTAATATAAGTGTATTGTTAAATATAGTGATCATTGAGCATTTGCAACCAAATGTATGAATATGTGTATTGTTAAATATAATTTTGTTGGGTGAAGCCAATAACCAACATAATCAACATAATATAAGAGTTTTTTTGGGTTGGGGACAATCAACTTGTGTGTAGAGCTCTAGGCATCAATGGTTGATGGGTGTCTCCCTCTACATAAACAATCCAGATTAGCTATGTAATGATCCCATTACAAAACGCATGTGTATTCAATCAAACAAATTAGTGTTAGATCACCCAAGGAAAGTTTCATCTTACTCTACCCAATCCCATAATCTTAGCGTTTATTGATCATATGTAAAAAATGGAATATTCATAAACTTGACATACAAGAGAACTTTTGGCATATTTGTAAACAACATAAATATAAATCTGGCATATCAAGAACACAAAATTGACATATTCATAAACAAAATACATGTGAAAATTGAGCATATATCAATATTCAATTACAAATAGTATAAATAGTATAGTATTAAAAGTATGTAACATACCTCATCATGCTAGATCCCACCTATTATCATACAACCAAGCCCTCCGGATCATCTCTTATACTTATGGCCTCCATTAGTCTCTCGTGCTCTATATCCGGTAAGAAGTAGCGTACTTCGATGAATTTCGGCTAGGCATTGTTCGTACTTGGAGGTTTGTACCAATGATTAAGTTGGTAAAGTGATACACACTTGCACCTGGTTTGTAATCCTTGTAAACATATCCACCCTTCTTTCTTGCATTGTTGTCCTGTGTCAAGTATTCACCTTTAACAACCATAGACCCGATTGGGAAGTGGTTTTTTTCATCGTCAGTCATGGGCATAATAAGGGTTTTCTTTCCATATACAACATGCCAACCAGTAATCACCACCCCATTCACTATCTTTTGAGGCAACCACCACTGCGTATATGTGCCCTGCATAATATGATTGTAGGTATATGATCAAAATATTTTTTGTACAATACAAGGCAATTAATGTGCATTTGAAGACTACATAAATAAACAAAAAAATGTTAAGGAAATGCATCATATCAGGTTGTACAAGGTTTGAGACATTATCAAAATCTATAGAAATAGATGATTGGTCTTCTTCCAACAGAGTTAACTCAACAATTGCACGCTGATCAAGTTGAAGTGATACGCGATCCCATCCATCAACCCAATTCAATGATTCACACCCATCCCAGTCACCATCACAACAAGGCAAGCAAAAACAAGCGAGTTTTTTGGTCCAAATTTCAAATACTGGGTTATCAGAGCTTTGAACCGAATGAAAGCCACGAGTCCCAGGCACAGTCTTGCATTCCCATGCATGTGAACGATTTATGTATACCACCTCCCCCAAAAATATCTCTACATGTCTCTTTCTTGTGGATTCTACTCACATAGTTGATTCCTCTCCCATTACTAACGTGCACCACCTGACTATAGATTGAGCATTTAGAATAGTAGATTTTGTAGATACTTTCAATTCCTCTCTTTGTAGGGATGTTTTGACACATGCTTCAGCTCCATCATGATCCCTTTTACCATGCCCAATCTCAAAATAGTTACACATATGTGGCACTTTGTAGTTTTTATGCAATGAACACAACCATTGAAATATGCATGCATTTTTTAACTGACCAGCACATCCATGAGACCAAATCTAGTATCAATCCATCTGTATGTTCCTTCCCTTCAAGTGATCATAAAACATGATGAAGCAATGACGTTCATAGTGGAAGTCGTGGCACCTATCATCACTTCTGTAGAAGTGATATTCCTTCAAAATTTCTCTTTGCTCTTCATTGCTATTTGGGCCATGCCTATATGTGATATGGACCATCAAGGAAACCTGCTCAGAGTGATAATACTAACTTTGGATCTCATTTTGAGGTTGCAGAGTGTAGTTCTCGGCAAAATCAACAACTAAAAGTATAGTACCATGGGGAAATGTATCTCTGCATATTCTAAACTTCTCATCATGCCATCATGCCACGTGGACATGCTGAACATATTGATGTTTCTTTTCAATAAATTCCTTGACGAAGTCACTAACTTGTACCTAGTGACACAAAATGATCTCAATATGAGTTTTTTTTTTAAGGATTGAAATGTAACCGTTCAAACATAATTTTATAGATATAAATGCATACCTGAGATGTCACCAATTGTATTTTTTTGCTTTCTTTCCTTGGGACTATTTCATAGCTGATATATTTGAAACTTTTCATGTTTGTAACCATTTTCCCAAATTCACTGTCTCCACTCTCGTGCATACATTGGCTCAATAATTCCATTCCAGCATAGTTGGAGCATGTTCCATCCAAACAAGATTTTGCATAATATGTTTTCCCCTCAGGCCTATTGCACATGCTGCTATGAATGAATTCTCTTGATAGAGTCGGTGGTATTGTCATGGAGCAATCCTGCACATGGTTAGTATGAAACACACAACGAATGTACAAAAATGTTTCATAGTAATATTCATATTCTACGTGGTATCTACAACAAGTGTTACGAAGAGTATTTATTCTAACATACCATGGCTTACATTTCTCAAAAGATCTTTGCCCCAAGTTCAATTTTCTATGTTTATTCCTAAATTTCTCGTATAGTTCTGTCTGTGTTATATCAAGAAGATGCTTGGTATGTGGTTCACGATCCTTTGAACCCCTTCTCAGTTTTAGTACATCCTTCCAGTTTGAAGAAGGCCTTGTGTGATCATGCCAAAAACTCTGCACTAGTCCCTTTACTACATCAACTAGCTTCATGTCACAACGTGGCAACCGACTATTAAAGGCCCAAAAAACTATTTGATCAGTTGTGTCAAGATGTTCTCTTCTAATAGAATACCTACAAAGGGTTTTTACATTCAAATTAACTAGTTTGGATGTAGGCTTGAGAAAACGAAGGACCTTGGTATTCTTATTTACAATTGCTTGTGACAACACATGACCAACTACATTGCGGTCCTTTGAACATGTGTTCTTACCAATTTTACCAAATGCATCTACTAAGATTTTAACTATATGAGAACTTGGTTCAGAATTCTTTATCATCTTTATCCCTAACTTTTTCCTAACAATATTCATGCCCCTATATTTTAACAATGATAAAAATAATCTACATTTATCTCCATCACATTTAGAAACAAAATATTTATCAAGTATCTATTGAGTTTGATAAGCAATACTATGTTTAGATAGTGTACCTTCAATGGAATTGAGGAGACTTTCATCAACTTGTATATGCTTCAGAGTTCTTCAATGTGTGCTTGCTAATGGAGGTAAGGGGGTTGGAATTCTACCATGTAGCACATCACCAAGATGCTCTAGCGTTTCAATAGTAGCTTGTTGTCCTTCATTCTCTTCCTAGTAGTTGGATGGTGGAAGTCCAACATCCTCATCGATGGCCCGGATAACATTTCCTTCTTCAACGGTAGGCTCCATGTTCAACGCCTCTCTGACTTCATCACTTGTATAACCACATCCAGATTACAAATTTTTTGTTTATTCATGAGCTTCATCTTGAGATGGTAACTTATCACTTTGACTTGAAGTGGGAATTGAAACATCCCCTAATGAGCACCTACGTTTTGCTTCTTGATTACTTACATGGGGTGCTTGTTCAACAACTATTGTGGAAATTGAAGGTCCCTCTAGTGTATGCTTCCTTATTTCTTGTCGTGGATTAATAGGATGAACCGTGGTATCCTCTATAATTGGATTTGGATTAGTTTCCAAAGAAAGCCTCTAATTCATCATGTCTATTCTTTTCTTTTCTTTCTCTTCTTCAATGACTTCTTGAGGTCTCTTCTTCCTTGCTGATTTTTTTCCTCGGTTACATGCATTCCCCATCACCACAATGATCAATTCAATATAGTTTGTTTTTGTTGCTCCTCAATTACAAGCTTTCAAACCTTTAGTGCTTTCTGGAACTATAAATCCTTCAAGGTGCTTCAATATTCCTTCTCAATTGTTCATATTTCCCATCAAAACAATAATGAATGAGAAAATTTACCTTTGGTGCTCTTCAATAATAAGCAAATGGAAGTTAAAATGAAAATTGTTCCTCAAGTTGATTCTCTTGTACAATTGTGTATATC
>BSBM01000922.1:19990000-19995000 GCA_027924585.1 Larix kaempferi | reverse complement strand
TCATCCTTTCACAAGGAATTAGCTTTTTCAGCATTCACAATTCATTTTAAGCAAATAAACACAATAGACTTTCAGTCATGACATGCATTCAACAATTTTCTATTTCTAAGATGCATCAGTCAAAAGGAAAGAGAAGAGTAAGAGTTTCCCCCTCTTATTCTTGTTCCAATCCAGAGCCAGTCCATCGCTGTGGTTCTATCCTCCTTAGCCTCTTTCACTTTAATGTGAATGCTTGACTTGCCCTTTCTTGACTATGACACTTAGTGTCTAAGGTCTGTCTAAGGCTTTTCTCCATCAGGGAATCTCCTCCCCATGGTTTCTCTACAGAACCTTTGGCTGCTAGGACTCCCACACATTTCCACTAGCATCATTCTTATCATTTTTGTTCATACTGATATTTCTAGGACGGTCATGTGTCCATATGCATCCCTAGGATGCCTTCAGGGCTTCTTTCTTTCCTGCAAAGACCAAAGTTTCCAACAAAGAAACAATAGTGTATCATCTTGGCTGTCATAAGACTTGTTCATGAAATTTTCATTATCCAAAAATGAATGAAAATCAAATACTTATCTATATTGGGAAATTCCTTTCTACTCCACAGGTTTCCTTCTCTGCTTTACAAGCCTTGGATCACCTTTGGGTTGGATGTGTAATGCCCAACTAGTACACCTTCATGTCGACTGGGTTTACCAAGCATTTGTGGTGCCCAACCAGTCCCATACCTGGTTGGCCCTCTCCATTGCCAAGCCAGCACATTCGTCTGGGTCATTGACCAATGGAAGGAAACTACGCCACCGACCATTATAGTTCAAGCTCTACTATGGAGCCATAGGTATACAACAAGCTTTCACTAATATCTCCACAACAACCAAGTCAATAATGCCAAACCAGTGCATTGACTGGGTTTATTAGGCATGCAACAACCTTCCATTATGTTTCTTCTGTGTGTAGCCCCAAATTGCATTTGTTTTAGCTAACAACACAATATGGATAAGCAAACTCATCAGTATTGTTGCTCTAAAATTTAAGCATAATTCATAACATTCGCTATCAAGTATTGAAACAATAGGAATGCATCCATTCCCTTAGGGTGTAGTCAATATTGAAAACCCTATCATAACCCAACACCCGAAAGGTGTGCACCCCTTTCCGATGTGAACCATGTAGGTCCTAATCACACTCAAGTAGTCTAAAATAATATAATTAAGATGGAACATGCTCTAATAATTAGACATGCATGTTCTTAGCTAGGGTTGCAGAATACTTATCCCTTTTAGATGGATTCTCTCTTCATTGCAAAGAATGGGGGCTCCCTTATCTGAGTCAACAATCCTTTGGTTTTCCACCCCAATCCTTTCACGTTCCATAACCCACTCATGCCTTCTTGGCATAACTTCACCATGTCACTCATATGGCTTTCTAATATGCAGTTCAGGGGAGATGTCATCCTTAGAAATATGCAATGGCGTTTCACCCTAAACCCATTTTCAAAGCATGGGGTCCTTCCCGTGAAGTTTGGATTCTGAAATCCATCACAAATAGTCTTCCTACAATGTGTCTTCCTGGAACACTTATCAAATAGCCAAAAAATCAGCAACATTTAACAATAAAATCCAAATTTGATTGTCTCATAGCAATCAATGTCATTAAGAATTAAATTCAATCAAGAATTTGCAATTCTGCCTGCTACAAAAATTGACTTGCTTAGTCATGAGGTTATCCTCATATTGCTTGTTCCTTGCAAGTGGCACCCATTCTCCCATTAGGGTTTTACGCTTTCTACTATAACATGAAAATCCACTTGCAAGGCATCCTCCTAACACAGTTCCATGCAAGCCAGCGGTGATTAGCAATTATAAGCAATCTCTCAAATATAAAATCTACAAGTCCAAAATTGACAACATGTTCTGCACATAAACTATTTTTACAACTATGAGACCCTTCTCATGAGGTTTTGGCTCTTGCACATGCTAGATTCCAATCTTCATCATGGACTTATCCACATTTCCATGCCCAAAACGATCGACCTGAAATCTGGAACTTCAATCGGCCAAACACTTTGTAAGTCTCTATGCATATAATATTTCATTGTTGCAATAGTCACTGAAGTGATCTCAGAATTATAACACTCAATGCAATGAAATATATATATGTATATTCATATATGCATCATCATCATAATAAAATTGGAAGACACAGTCACATCATTTATGCAATTTAAATGAAGATTTAGATACTCATTACTTCATATTCCATGCAACTCTGTCCTTCCAATAGAGTGCTCTGGCAGTCCATCACATGTCTACCTTCTTTATGCAGTCTTTCTCCTGCAATCATATCAACTCATGAAATGGTTTGAGGATTAGCAATAGTCCACCATTTCATCTATTATCTAACTGCATTGAAACATGTATTGTCGCACCCATGCATTCACACAATGCATCTCAACATGTTCACCCACACATATGCATGCACATTCACAACCTTTACATAATATTCTAATGTGCATTCACTCAATGCATACCCCTCAATACAACCTTTCATTAATCCATGAATACTATGCATTCCAACATATCATGGCCTAACCATTCCTATCTCTTTGCTCTTCATTGCTATTTGGGCCATGCCTATATGTGATATGGACCATCAAGGAAACCTGCTCAGAGTGATAATACTAACTTTGGATCTCATTTTGAGGTTGCAGAGTGTAGTTCTCGGCAAAATCAACAACTAAAAGTATAGTACCATGGGGAAATGTATCTCTGCATATTCTAAACTTCTCATCATGCCATCATGCCACGTGGACATGCTGAACATATTGATGTTTCTTTTCAATAAATTCCTTGACGAAGTCACTAACTTGTACCTAGTGACACAAAATGATCTCAATATGAGTTTTTTTTTTAAGGATTGAAATGTAACCGTTCAAACATAATTTTATAGATATAAATGCATACCTGAGATGTCACCAATTGTATTTTTTTGCTTTCTTTCCTTGGGACTATTTCATAGCTGATATATTTGAAACTTTTCATGTTTGTAACCATTTTCCCAAATTCACTGTCTCCACTCTCGTGCATACATTGGCTCAATAATTCCATTCCAGCATAGTTGGAGCATGTTCCATCCAAACAAGATTTTGCATAATATGTTTTCCCCTCAGGCCTATTGCACATGCTGCTATGAATGAATTCTCTTGATAGAGTCGGTGGTATTGTCATGGAGCAATCCTGCACATGGTTAGTATGAAACACACAACGAATGTACAAAAATGTTTCATAGTAATATTCATATTCTACGTGGTATCTACAACAAGTGTTACGAAGAGTATTTATTCTAACATACCATGGCTTACATTTCTCAAAAGATCTTTGCCCCAAGTTCAATTTTCTATGTTTATTCCTAAATTTCTCGTATAGTTCTGTCTGTGTTATATCAAGAAGATGCTTGGTATGTGGTTCACGATCCTTTGAACCCCTTCTCAGTTTTAGTACATCCTTCCAGTTTGAAGAAGGCCTTGTGTGATCATGCCAAAAACTCTGCACTAGTCCCTTTACTACATCAACTAGCTTCATGTCACAACGTGGCAACCGACTATTAAAGGCCCAAAAAACTATTTGATCAGTTGTGTCAAGATGTTCTCTTCTAATAGAATACCTACAAAGGGTTTTTACATTCAAATTAACTAGTTTGGATGTAGGCTTGAGAAAACGAAGGACCTTGGTATTCTTATTTACAATTGCTTGTGACAACACATGACCAACTACATTGCGGTCCTTTGAACATGTGTTCTTACCAATTTTACCAAATGCATCTACTAAGATTTTAACTATATGAGAACTTGGTTCAGAATTCTTTATCATCTTTATCCCTAACTTTTTCCTAACAATATTCATGCCCCTATATTTTAACAATGATAAAAATAATCTACATTTATCTCCATCACATTTAGAAACAAAATATTTATCAAGTATCTATTGAGTTTGATAAGCAATACTATGTTTAGATAGTGTACCTTCAATGGAATTGAGGAGACTTTCATCAACTTGTATATGCTTCAGAGTTCTTCAATGTGTGCTTGCTAATGGAGGTAAGGGGGTTGGAATTCTACCATGTAGCACATCACCAAGATGCTCTAGCGTTTCAATAGTAGCTTGTTGTCCTTCATTCTCTTCCTAGTAGTTGGATGGTGGAAGTCCAACATCCTCATCGATGGCCCGGATAACATTTCCTTCTTCAACGGTAGGCTCCATGTTCAACGCCTCTCTGACTTCATCACTTGTATAACCACATCCAGATTACAAATTTTTTGTTTATTCATGAGCTTCATCTTGAGATGGTAACTTATCACTTTGACTTGAAGTGGGAATTGAAACATCCCCTAATGAGCACCTACGTTTTGCTTCTTGATTACTTACATGGGGTGCTTGTTCAACAACTATTGTGGAAATTGAAGGTCCCTCTAGTGTATGCTTCCTTATTTCTTGTCGTGGATTAATAGGATGAACCGTGGTATCCTCTATAATTGGATTTGGATTAGTTTCCAAAGAAAGCCTCTAATTCATCATGTCTATTCTTTTCTTTTCTTTCTCTTCTTCAATGACTTCTTGAGGTCTCTTCTTCCTTGCTGATTTTTTTCCTCGGTTACATGCATTCCCCATCACCACAATGATCAATTCAATATAGTTTGTTTTTGTTGCTCCTCAATTACAAGCTTTCAAACCTTTAGTGCTTTCTGGAACTATAAATCCTTCAAGGTGCTTCAATATTCCTTCTCAATTGTTCATATTTCCCATCAAAACAATAATGAATGAGAAAATTTACCTTTGGTGCTCTTCAATAATAAGCAAATGGAAGTTAAAATGAAAATTGTTCCTCAAGTTGATTCTCTTGTACAATTGTGTATATCCACCATCACCATGAAATGGTCTTGAAGCTTGATATCTTATCTTGTGTGCTCCTCAAATATAGGCAAAATGAATCTTTCAAAGACCTTATCT